>MCJB01049863.1:1487-39152 GCA_002018475.1 Nicotiana obtusifolia
ATTGTATAGTATATGCAATACACTATGCATATACTAACTAACTATATATATATATATATATATGCAATACATATATATATATATATATATATGTATAGAGTATAGTGTATTATATAATAGACTATACTATACACTTAATATATGCAATACACTTAATATATATATACACTTATATTATACTATATATATATATATATATATATAGCTCTAATATTTATATAAATATATATATATATATATATATATAAATAAATAAATAAATAAATAAATATATACTATAATATCTATATATATATATACATATATATATATATACATATATATATATATATATACACACACACACACACTATAGTATTATATATACATACACACGTATTATATAGAACAGAGTATACTGGAGCGACTAAAATAGCGACCAACGTTGGTCGCTATTTTCAATTTTAAAATTTTTAGAGAAGGGACCGACGTTGGTCGCTAATGTTGGTCGCTTTTTGTAATTACAGAAACAAAATCGGGGTTTCCCCTTATTTTGCCAAAATTTCCCAATTCTCTTATTTCTCTAACCCTAATCCCATTCCCCCACCCCGGGCCACCACGCTGCCACTGCTGCTCGTCGCCGTCGCTGCCGCCTCTGCCCGTCGCCGCCACTGCTGCTCGTCGCTGCCCAACTGTCGCGCCTATCTCTCTCCTTCTCCACCTATAAAAAATCAAGGTTAGAATTACAACCTTCAATCTTTGTTATTTTTAGTGTGTGTGTTACAATATTTGATGTATTGTAGTTTATTATTTCAATTCTTTGAACAATGTATTTTATTGAGGATTAGGGTTTAGGTCTTGTTCAAATTAGTTTTGTTAATTAATTTTATTAACTAATTAGTTTAATTAGTGTTGAATTTAGTTTAGTTAGATTTGAATTATACTTTGTGTTGTCTTGAAATTTTATGAATTGGATATGAATTGAACCTTTAGGATATGAATTTGACTTTTAGTTTATGAATTGAACCTTTAGGATATGAATTGAAATTTTAGTGTATGAATTGAACTTTTACAATATGAATTGAACTTTTAGTTTGGAAATTGAAATTTTAGGATATGATTAACTAGAAAATATTAAGATATGAATTAACTAAATTAATTTCCTCTTGTTTTATTTGTATAGATGGAACATCGTACTTGGATGTACAATAGGAATTATCCTAATCGATAGGGATTGAGGGAGGATTTTGTAGAAGGAGTGGATGACTTTATTAGACATGCAATGTCACTTCCACCATACCTAATTGAAGGAGTAATTAGGTGCCCTTGTGTTAAGTGCGACTGTATGAAGTTTGGAAAACCGGATGAGTTAAGCTTCATCTTTATAGAAGGGGGTTTATAGAAAATTACTTTGTGTGGACTAATCATGGAGAGATCGATGGTAGCCATGGGATATTTCATAATCTAGTTGTGGGTGAAAGTAGTAGGTCGGTGGAGAATACAAATAGTGATTCCAGAATTCATCATATGGTTGCGGATGCTTTTGGGATGCACTTCAGGGGTGATTCCAATGAAAACGTTGAACAAACTCCTAATGATGAGGCAAAACGTTTTTATGAACAATTAGAGGAAGCTAGCCGTCCACTATGTAACGGAAGTCCGCACTCTGAGTTGTCTGTTGCAGTTAGATTACTAAGTATGAAATCTGATTGGAATATTTCTCAAGGAGCCATGGACTCTTTCATTGACCTTATGCGTGAACTAGTTGACTGTGATGTCGAATTACCTGTTGATTTCTATAAGGCAAAGAGATTAGTTTCTAAGTTAGGACTTTCGTCAATGAGAATTTATTGTTGTGAAGATGGTTACATGTTATACTATAAAGATGATTCAGGTTTGGACAGTTGTAAATTTTGCGAAAAGCCTCGTTTCAAGAGGCTTTCCAGCGGGAAGATGGTCGCCATCAAGTCGATGCATTATTTACCTCTTATACCTAGGTTAAAGAGGTTATATGCGTCGATGAGTTCTGCTCCTCATATGAGATGGCACTTTGAAAATAGAAGACCACCCGGTGTTACGTGTCATCTTTCAGATGGAGAAGCTTGGAAGCACTTTGATAGGACATATCCAGATTTTGCTAGTGAACCAAGGAACATTCGATTAGGTCTGTGTGCGGATGGCTTCACGCCTTTTTCTGTATCTGTGGCACCTTATTCATGTTGGCCTGTCTTTCTTACACCTTATAATCTACCACCAGAGTTGTGCATGACTAGTCCATATATATTCTTGAACTGTATTATCCCCGGTCCACATAATCCAAAAAGCTTGATTGATGTATATTTGCAACCTTTGATTGATGAGCTAAAACAATTGTGGTACGATGGTGTTGAAACATATGACATATCAACCAAACAGAATGTCAATTTGCGTGCTAATTTAATGTGGACAATTAACGATTTTCCTGCGTATGGAATGTTGTCTGGGTGAATGACTGCTGGGAAGCAAGCTTGTCCTTACTGCATAAAAAATAGTAAAGCGTTCACTTTGAAATATGGCCGAAAGCAATCATGGTTTGATTGTCATCGTCAGTTCTTGCCTCCTGATCATGAGTTTAGAAGGATGAAAAATGCATTCAGAAAGAATAAAATGGAATGTGATTTTCTACCTCCGATACTTTCAGGAGAGAAAATTTAGGAGAGGATCCAGAACTTCAGTAAAGTTACTGAAGCTCCACCTTATAGATTCTCAGGATACAGTGTTACTCATAATTGGGTGAAAAGGAGTATATTTTGGGATTTGCCTTATTGGAAGGATAATCTTCTCTGTCACAACCTTGATGTCATGCATATTGAGAAGAATTATTTTGATAATTTGTTCAACATAGTGATGGATGTTAAAGATAAGACAAAGGATAACGCAAAAGCTAGAATGGACTTACAAGAATATTGCAGGCGGCCTGAACTATACTTGCAGACAGCACACAATGGTAAGGTGTTCAAACCCAAAGCAAGTTACACATTCACTTTGGAGGAACGACGGCAAATTTGTGATTGCGTAACGAAATTGAAGATGCCTGAGGGTTATGCGTCGAATTTGGGAGAAAATTTGATATGGAGGTGAGGAAGTTGAGCGATTTCAAAAGTCATGATTGTCATATTTTCATGGAGACCTTAGTGTCTATTGTATTTTGTGGTTTGCCTGAAAGAATCTGGAAACCCATCACAGAGATCAGTTTGTTTTTCAAAGACTTGTGTTCTTCCACGTTAAGGGAAGAAAGTCTACTCCAGATGGATCAGAACATTCGTGTCACCTCTTTTAAGATGGAAAAGATATTTCCATTTGGGTTTTTTGATGTGATGGAACACCTTCCAATCCACCTTGTACACGAGGCTCGACTTGGAGGGCCTGTTCAATGCAGGTGGATATATCCCTTTGAGAGGTAATATTGTATGTTTGATGTAATTTTCTGTTTTATTTTAATGTTCTTGGCTAACCTGAAATTATGATAGGACAATTGGCAAATGCAAACAATTTGTTAAGCAGAGGAATAGGGTTGAAGGATCCATATGCGAAGCTTATCTTGCAAAGGAGACTGCTCATTTTTGCTCTTATTATTTTGAGATTAATGTGCCATGTGCTAAGAATAGGCCCAATAGGGTACACAGTCGACCTTATGAATGATCCATTATATCCGCCTATGTCCATATTCAATCAACCAGGCCGATGTTCTAAAGATGTTAGAAAGAGGAGTTTGAGCGATATGGAGTTCAAGTCAGCTACACTTCACGTGTTGCTAAATTGTCCCGAAGTCGTACCATTTCTCAAGTAAGTATTGATTTAGTAGTTATAAAAATATAACAATTACTGTGATTACATCTCAATGCAACTACTAAAAATATTTGATGTGTCATAGTCACTTCGTGGGTCAATTTGGCCATGATGCTGTATATACGAGATTTGATACGTGGTTCAAACAATCTGTAAGTTTCTCCTTAAAATATTCTAACACTACGTAGGTAAACAATGTTTGGAAGTTATGCTAACATATGAATTTTTTTTTACAATATATAGGTAAATGATCCAAATAATGATGTAAATCAATTTTTGAAAGATATATCTTGGGGACCTGGGGTTGAGGTCAGAACAACGTCTAAGTACGTTGTTAATGGATATAAGTTCCATACTGAGTGTTTCTCAAAAAATAAAAATAGCAACAACAATGGGGTGTAGGTTCAAGGTGGTGATGGAAGCCAAGATGGAGATATTGATTATTATGGTGTGATCAAAGAAATAATTGAACTAGAATATACAGGTTGGCCATACAAGAAATTGATACTCTTTAGATGCAAGTGGTTTGATCCACACCCAACAAGAGGTACAAGAGTCCACAATCAGTACAACATAATTGAGGTTAATCATACGAGGGAGTATGATTGCTATGATCCTTTCATAATTGCACATAATGTTAGGCAAGTGTATTATGCTCCTGATCCATTGCGGCGGAATAAGTCTGATTGGTGGGTGGTAATAAAAACCAAGCCTGTGGGTAGGGTGGAAGTCGAGAATGTATTAGATGTTGCATATCAAAACGATATCTCTACTGTTGACTAAATAGTGGACGAAGTTTTAGAAAATGATTTGGAACATTCTGAACACATGTTGGAAGAAGTTGATATTTATGAAGTAATAATTACAGAAAACGAGGAAGAAGTATCAACTGATGAAGCTCAAACTACCGAGGAAGAAGAATTCTCGGACGAGGAACTATACGACGATGAGCTTTAAACAGTTGGTTTCTTTAACAACTCTCGTTTATAGCTATTTTTTTTTATATCTTTCAATCTAAATATGTATTATATTATGCAGATGACAGGCAAGGGTCGAGGTAACAATGATTCTAGTAGTTCTCGGGGTCGAGAAAAGGCTAGGAAACCAAAGATGAGGGTAGAAGATTATACTCCAACTTGTCCTGCCGTTTCAGAGTTGCCTATGCCTACGTCTTTTCCTCCACCCCAGGGCTATTCTGAGCTGCCACAGCATCACCAGCCCCACACCTTCGTGCAAACACCAGGTCTTTCATCACAGGGCCATAGGATTGTACGTCCGACATATAGTCCAGCTGCCGCACATCCACGTGGATCTCTGCCATCTGCATCGCATGGACCGTATCGATCCATGTCACATCCACATGGATTACAGGCATCAGTGTCGCAGCCACTAGGGTCACAGCCACTCAGGTCACAGCCACTGGGGTCACAGCCACTCGGGTCACAGCCACTCGGGTCACAGCAATCAGTGTCACGTCCCCCTGCGGCCCATACAGCTATGTCGCAGTCACAGGGCTCGCAGCCATCTTCATCTGGGACTCCATCTATTACAGGCTTGCGCCTGCGAGACACTAGCTCTGACCCCCCTACACCTTCCACACATGCCTCTGATGTACATGGTTCGGACGGTGATGGTGATGATGACGAGGAGGTGCATCGTGATCAATATGGCAGGATCATCATAGTCCCTGAGGGTGACGGGTAAGAGTTATTTGTTATTTTTACGTTTATTGTTTTGTACAGTTTTACTAAGATATTAATATGTTTTTTTAATTAAATTGCAGGTTCATCCCTAGTAATATTACTACAAGGATAATCACCCAAGCCACTAGAAAGCTATTAGATGACCCTTATGCGACTTGGAGTGATTTTCCATTCTCGCTTAAGGAGCAAATTTTCAATGAATTTAAGGTATAAATGTTCTTTTAAGCAGAACAATTATTTATATTTATGATATTTCCATCTAAATACTTAACTTTTGAAATACAGAGCAAGTGTGTATGGGTACACCGCTATAGCGCGGATGTAGCTGCTAATTTCCATCTCAAGGCTCGTAAGCGGTTATCATATTGCTTTTCCAAAGCTAGAAAGTTGAACCAGAAGCCCTCCTGGTTGCTTGATCATCTATGGGAGGATTTGCAAAGGCAATGGCTAAACGCAGAGTTCTTAAAGAAGAGCGAGAAAGGAAAGAAAGCTCGTGCTTCTGAGAAGGGAGGCTTCTTGCACACTGGAGGTGCGATTAGCCTCGGTACAATAAAGAGGAGAATGGTACGTAATTGCTTAATTCAATTTTAGTTTTCAACGTCTACTCTGTTTCTTAACTAAAATTTATGAGTTTTCAGGAGAAGAAGTTGGGGCGTCCGATGAGGTAAGATGAGTTATTCAAGGAGACTCATATTTTCAAGAAGAAGAAAAATTCGGATGAAGAAAGATGGATCGAGGGCCGAGCCTCGACTGTATATGTAAGTTTTCAATTTTCATTAAGTACTTTGATCTACTTTTATATAACTTTTGAAATACTAATTTAATGTAATTTTCCTTATAGGGTCGCTTCACAGCTGAGGTGGAAGAATTCAGACGCAGCCAGCCACCTAATGAGTCGGGCGACCCAATCCAACTGTCGGACGAGGATGCTGAAAGACTATGGACGCAGGCTGCTGGCGGTCCAAAATGAGGGAAGGTATACGGGCTTCCCACTGAGAAATTCCACCGCTATAAGTGTGGAATGCAAGGAATAGGCACTTCCGCGCAAGCGGAGCAACTTGATGGGGAGAGCCTCTCCTCTGTGCGGGAGACTGTGGCAAAGCTCACAGCCGAGCTAGAAGCCTCCAAGGAAAGAGAAAGGATTAGAGATGCTTAGTATGTTGGCATACAAGAGCAGCTCAAATCTCTCTTGGCTTCTGGCACTTTTCCGATTCCCCGGTCTCGTGAGTCATCGCCAGAGACTCACCTTCCCCGTGCTACCTCCTCCCGTCCTCTCCTTTATCATCCCTCCGGTCTTACACAACTACACCCTTTTCCATACCGTCTTCCTGATGAAACTTCATCAGACGATGACGATAATGATGTACAAACTAATCCTTGACTTGTAATAAAAGTTAACTTATTTTGGTTAGCTTATGTATAAGTTTTATTGAACTTTATACTTTGTTACTTTTAATGTTGTTGTTGTTGTTGTTGTTTATTGTTGTTGTTGTTGTTGTTGTTGTTGTTGTTGTTGTTTATTGTTGTTGTTGTTGTTATCGTTGTTGTTGTTGTTTATGGCATAAAATGCTATAAACGAATTTGGTTTGTTGTTGTTGTTTTTGTTGTTGTCATCGTTATTGTTGTCCGTTATGGAATAAAATTCCTGTTTAGGATTTTGGTAAGCTGGCAGGTGGTGTAGCTGCCAAAACAGGCAGTTTCTGAAAAAAATGAACCAAGAAAAGCGACCAACGTTGGTCTCTAGTTGGTCTCTTTTCACTGAAAAAAATAATTTTCTAAAAAATAGCGACCAACATTGGTTGCTATTTAACCCATATTTTAAAACTGTGCAAATATAGCGACCAACGTTGGTCGCTTATCATAAAAAAAAAATTTCTTCAAGATAGCGACCAAGGTTGGTCGCTATTTTACCTAGATTTTTAAACTCTGGAAATATGGCGACCAACGTTGGTCGCTTATCGTAAAATAAAAATTTTGTTCTTCAATATAGCGACCAAGGTTGGTCGCTTACTTAAAATAAAAATCATAAAATTAATTATATGGCGACCAAAGTTGGTTGCAATTTTCCAGATTATAATAAATAAAAAAAACCATAATTTATATGTGGAGACCAACATTGGTCGCCAATTTAGCGACCAAAGTTGGTTTCTATATGTTCTACCCGGAATGTTTGGTCCTTTTACCTTAGAGACCAAAGTTGGTCGCTAATTGGAGACCAAATTTGGTCCCTAAGGTAAAGGGACCAGCTGAATATGGACCAAGCCTGTTTGGTCGCTTTTGGCCAAAAAGAGACCAACTTTGGTCACTTTTTGTGGTTGTTTTTTTCCGAATTTTTAGTAGTGAACAGTGACAGTATTAGTACGTTCGCGACCAACGATATTCAGCAACAATGTTTGTCTAATATTGACACAACTCTTGTTTTGTTTTCTAACTCTTCCTATCTTTTGCGACACATATAAACTCAAAAATGCAATATTTGTACTAAGAACTAGAAAGGTGTAGAAATAGATGTAAGTTGCATAACCTTCCTTGTCCTTCTACTTCTTCTTTAATAGTGCTCGATGAGGCTTTTGATTTCTCTTTTCTGTGATTGCAAAAGATCGTTGATTGGAGGTTTTTCCTTGTGAGACATAGTCTTCTAAGAGTACGACCCAATGATAGCCTCATGAATTTAGCTTGAGAGGTGTGGCAAGATTCATTCTCAGTTTGAAGTTTGGCTCCTTCAATTAACCTTTTTTAGAACTTCCGCAGATTTCCCTTGATTGGCTCTCTTTCCTTCCTTGCATGCTCGAGAATCTTTAGCTCGTTTGGTTGATTGTCTTTCCTTCCTTGTTGCTTGTTTGGTCGATTCTTTTTCCATCTTGGTATTCATTTGATATGGAGTTTGAATAACATAGCCGTTGGCTTCCTCTGATATTCTTGTATGATTTTCTTTCCTTCCTTGCATTCATCTTAGTTGTTGCGAATATGCACACAAAGTGGGATGGCATTAGTCAAGGCGCTTTTGATTATTGAACATTATTAAAATTCTAAACCTAACATATTGAACATCCTAATTTTTTCAATTAGCAAGTCTCTGACGCAAAATCTTCTGCATGTCACACTTATACGACAATCATATTTTATTTATTGCATACTATGTCTTAACTTATCTTTTTTTGCCTGATATAGTGATTGACTATTACACACTTATAATAATATTTGATATTTAGATCTTGCTTGGCCATTATTGTAAAAAATTACCCAAAAAATATTTTTTCCCAAAATTTAATGTTATAAACGATAGAATCATTTAATATTTAAAATGTCAAAAGATATTCATATTTTATTATTAAAATGTAGTACATTATTAATAAATTCATAACTAGTTGTACATACAATGATTTAGACTTTCAAGTACATATTTTAAAAGCACTTGACAATTTAATTCTTTCAAGTTTAACAAAGTTGATTTCTGTCACTTAGTGGTGATATAACATTTGAAATGGCAAAGATTTTCTTTCAAACTTATGGCCTGTTTGGCCAAAATTTTTCAATGTCAAAAGTGATTTTTTTAAAAAGAAAAAGGTACTTTTTAAAAAGTAAAGAAGTTATGGACAAATTTTTAGAAAAAGAAAAAGTATTTCGAATTCAAGCAGTGTACCTAATAGCGTTAATGCCCATTGTTTATGAAACTTGCACTTTTAGTATGCTTTATAATTCATGAGGGGAAATTTTTTGACCAAAACATTTTAGCGAATGCGGGTATTGTGGACTTTTCATACGTGTAAATGTCTACCATGCCTTAGTCTTAGCGAATGGATTATGTCTTATCTTATCTGCACCGATAGCTAGAATAATACTTAATGTTAAAAGCTTCATAATATTGAAATGAGGACTATGTGCTTAATGTATAAGAAGGTGAAATAAGTGTATTAATATTTCACTGTTTGTGTTCCTATTCATTCTTTCAAAGCTTTCCGCGAGGTCCAGATTTACTTATCTAAGCAAGTTGCTCCCATTTAAATTCAAAAGTTAAACAGAAAATCAAAGTTGATTCATCAATGTTCAAGGTATAACATGGCCACAACAACTACATAAACAAAGAAATCATGGATCCGCCTCTGATGGGCTAGGGTAGCTCCATGGACAAATTGTAAATGGTTGTCAATGAAAAATTTATCCAGCAAGATCCTCTTCACATAGTCATGCATGATCTTTGTTCTTGATATAAGCCTAGCCATTAGCTCCTCGACCTCGATCTTCATCTTTAGGAGTGATATATCTTTGTGCTAAGTAAGCCTAGATACTAAGGATAATACGTTAATGATTTGCTCAAACTGTGTAAGTAGTTTTAGACATGGTTTGCATATAATGATAGTTAAAATCCTGAACAAGCTAAAATATCAAGTAAAACTAGATAACCATCTGTGATGCTAATAACATATTAATATCTATAGTCCGAGCAGAGTCCTTATTCTTGATTTTGTTAAATTGACAGGTGTTCCTCGTATTTTTGTACCAACTGACTGGTCTTTTCAACTTGGAGGATTGGACGATCTAACAAACTTCGTAATAAGAACCAGATTTGGAACTTGTTAAACATCCTTAAAGTGCTCAAGAACAACAAGTCTCAAGTCTGCCACAAGTCCCAATAACTTGAGTCAAAGAAACGGCAGAGGGAATAGATGGCCATCCGTTCCTCTGATGACAGTACAAGTCAGCTCTCTATAGCTGTAAAGTCGCTGCACTGTTTCTCTGCAACAGTCACTTTATGGTGCATGTCTTGTACCGGATAATTACATACATGATCCCAATGACCTCCCTTGTATATTACCAACATGAGGCAAGGGAAAAACATACACTTGAAAACCCTAAATCATCAATTCTCTCTTAAGTGTGCTGCCGACTTTCAAATGATAGGAGAACAAAGTAACAACAGAACCAAGGACCATATCCCAACACCAAGTCTATCATATGTTCTTAGTATTGTTGTATCTTTGTTAGTGTTATCTATTTGTAACTCCTACTCAGCTTACTTAGAAGTATCTTGTAGAAAATCATTTGTAAAACCATAAACCTTGTGTTTGTGTTTTGGCTAGAGTTAGTCAAAGTGTGTGCTTTGTAATAGAGTTATTACAAAGAGGCTTGCAATAGAGTTATTACAAGTAGGTGAAGGATTAAGAGGTGAATTCCTTGATTACAATAGGTTGTAATCTAAAGTTTGCTCAATTACTGAAGTTGAAATCCTATGAGTGTAGGTCGTGGTTTTAATCCTGTGAGCTGGGAGTTTTTCATGTAAAACTCTGCGGTGTCTCTTACTTACTGCTGTGTATGTGTGTTCTGTGGGAACTGATAGACAACCAGGTTCTTTATATAGTTTGGTGGACCTTATTTTACATCAATTGGTATTAGAGCAGGTTCTTTATATAAGGCTAACACCTAGAAAGGATCCACATGGCCGCTCCATCAAACTTTGAAGAAAGTCAATCAACCTACAGATCACCAAGATTCAATGGACAATACTACGAATCATGGAAGAGAAAGATGCATGATTTTATCATGGCTGAAGATTCAGAGCTCTGGGATGTCATATGCGATGGTCCTTTCGTTCACACGAAGACCATTGGCGAGCCAACGGTGACCGTTCCAAAGACAAGAAAGGAGTACAACAATGCTGACCGCAAAGCTATAGAGAAAAGCTTTCGAGCAAAAAAGATCCTCGTCTGTGGTATTGGACCAGACAAGTATAACAGAATTTCTGCCTGTCAATCTGCCAAGGAGATCTAGGGTGCTCTTCAAACCGCACATGAAGGTACTACTTAAGTCAAGCAGTCAAAGATCGACATGCTCACTATGATTATGAACTCTTCAGGATGAAGGATGATGAGTCCAATCAGGACATGCATACTCGTTTCACCTCCATCATCAATGAGCTTCACTCTTTAGGAGAGATCATTCCAAGGAACAAACTTGTCAGAAAAATACTTAGTGTATACCTGGTTCCTGGGAAAGCAAAGTCAATGCTATCATAGAGGCAAAGGATCTGCAAAAACTGACCATTGATGAACATATAGGAAATCTGAAGACCTATGAAAAATGAAGAAAAGAAGGACCATGAAAGAAGAGAACCCAAAAAGGAGAAGAATCTGGTCCTCAAAGCCGACAATAATGACTCAAGTGGTGAGGATGCTGACATGGCTTATCTGACAAAAAGAATTCAGAAAATGATTCGCAGAAATGGAGGCATTCCAAAAAAGGGAAACTCCAGCAGACCAAAAGGCTATGACTTATATCATAAAAGTGGGAAGCTAGGACATTTTATCAAAGACTGTCCTCTCCACAAGCAAGACCAGTACAAGCACAACATAGATAAAACAATCAAGAGAAACTCAGTTCCTGACAAGAGATTCAAGAGAAAAAATGTTGCTGACAATGTTGTGAAACAAGCTCTTGCTACATAGGGAGATTCCTCCAGTGAATCTGGGGAAGATGAAGAACAAGGTGACACTTCCATGATGGCCATTAAAAGCGAAGCAGTTGAATATGACTCTATCTTTGCCTTGATGGAAAAATGTGATGATGATGAAGATGATGATGACGATGTGGTGAACGTTCTAGACGTTCAAAGAGATTTGAAGTCTTACTCTCAAAAGAAGCTTATATCCTTGGAAAATGTTCTAACTAATGCTTATCATAATCTCATCAATGATAAAAATGTGCTAACTATAGAACTAGGAGAGGTAGAACATGAGAGAGATGATCTGGTAGTCGTAGTGGTTGATTTAAAAAAAAACATTAAGGATTTAAAGAAAGAAAAAGATGGTCTAATTGAGAAAATTGAAAATGTAGAGCATGAGAGAGATGACCTGTTGGTAGTAGTTGTAGATCTAAAAGAAACAATTGAGGAGCTAAAAAGGGAAAAGAACTGTGGGAACACCCAAAAAGGAAAGGAAGTTGCAAGTGACGCACACCTTAGGCTTGAAAATGATCTAAAAATGGTGAAATCTAGCATGTGTGCTGAACTTAAAAGAAACAGACAACTTCAGGAATACCTAGGCAGAGCTAAAAATGACCTAGAAAAATCTCTAAACTGGACCTGGTCCTCTAATACAATCACTGCCATGTATAAAAGCAACAGGGGGAACATGCAGGGAATCGGGTTCCAAAAGGAAAAGACTCCCTACAATCCACATAGCAAGTATGTTACTGTCCCAGATAATTGGCTTTGCATTCCCTGTGGTAACACTGCACTTTAAATAAACCTGTAAGGCTAGATTTCAGCCCCAACAGAAAAATAAAGTTTTTGTTGGAAAGGTAACTACTGTTAAAGAACTTGGTCCCTCCAATAAAAAACGTGTAATGCTTGCTTGGACAAAAAGAAGTTTAATTCACCCTTTTCCTCACTACAAGGGATCCAAACTTGTTTGGGTTCCTAAGTCTAATCCCTGATTTTCTTGTGCAGGGAGAAGTAAAAGGAAGAAGCCAAAGATGGTATATGACTAGTGGCTGCTCTAAGCATATGACTGGAAGCACTGATGATTTCCTTTCACTCAAAGCCCTACAATGAGGGAGTGTGTCCTTTGGCAATGGAAAAAGGGGATACATTCTGGGAGTAGGAAGAGTTGGAAAGACACTCACTTATTCAATTGAAAATGTGTACTATGTGAATCGCTTGAAATATAGCCTACTGAGTGTCTCTCAAAATTGCGACAAAGGAAACAAAATTTAATTCTTATCAAAGACTTGCATTATCACCAATCTTGTGACTAGTAAAGTGGTTCTGATGGCAAAAAGATTTAAAAATATCTATGTTGCTGATTTTGAGTCTTTGCACAATGGGGAACTTACATGTTTGAGTGCTGTTGATGATGATGCTGAGCCGTGGCACAGAAGATTGGGACATGCATGCTTTTTCTTGCTGAACAAGTTGGTCAAGAAGGACCTCGTTCGTGGGCTGCCCAAGTTAAGGTTCAAAGATCACAAGGTGTGTGATGCATGTGTAAGACGAAAGCAAGTGGGGTCCTCCTTCAAGCCCAAAAATGAAGTAAGCACCTCAAGGCCACTTGATCTCCTCCATATGGATCTGTGTGGACCTATGAGGGTGCCATGTAGAGGAGGAAAGAAGTACATTTCTATCATAGTTGATGACTACTCCAGATTTACATGGTTCTTGTTTCTCAGAACCAATGATGAAACTTTTCCAGTTTTTGTTGCCTTTGTGAAGAAAATTCAAGTGAAGATGAGCCATAATGTTGTGAGTATAAGATCTGATCATGGCACAGAGTTCGATAATATAAAATTCAATGAATTCTGTGCTGAAAATTGTATAAGTCACAATTTTTCATCTCCCAGAACACCCTAACAAAATGGTGTTGTAAAGAGGAAAAATAGGAATCTTAAAGACATGGAAAGGACTATGCTAATTGACAGTGGAGTAGCAAAAGTTTTTTGGGTGGAGGCAGTCAACACTTCCTGTTACTTGGTAAACAGGTGCATGATCAGGTCCCTCTTAAACAAAACCCCGTATGAATTGCTGAACGGGAGGAAACCCAATCTAACTCACCTAAGAATGTTTGGCTGCAAATGCTTCGTTCTCAATAATAGTAAGGAAGCACTGGGAAAATTTGGTGCCAAAAGTGATGAAGGAATCTTTCTTAGATATTCCTCACAAAGCAAAGCATACAAGGTCTACAACAAAAGGACTCAATGTGTTGAAGAAAGCATACATGTAATCTTTGATAAATCACATCACTTATGTGGGAAAGATTCACATGATAAGATTAATCAAGACGGAGAGCGGTCAAAAGTTCCTGAAGAAGTTATTGATATGGAAAATGAAAAGGCTGATCTGATGAGTCAAGTTCAAGGAATCTAACGAAGAAAATGCAACAGAATCTCCAGCTGATGCAGAAAAACCTGGTTCCTCCATTACAATAACTGAAGCAGAAAACAGAGTTGCTAATGCCGTGTAGGGAACTCCTGATGCTGAGCAGAGAAGTGGTACTCACTCCTCCAAAGATGCCACCAATGGATCCCATTCAGAGGAACCTGGGTCTTCACATAATGAGATCTAGGTGTCTAACTAGAAGCATAAAAATTCACATCCTCTCCAATATGTGATCACTCCTCTTGATTCAGGGATTCAAACCAGATCAAAGACAAGATGCTTGCTTTTCTTCTCAGCTTTCCTTTCTCAAATTGATCCCAAAAATATCAAGAAAGCATTGAAAGATGCTGACTAGATTACTGCTATGCAAGATGAACTCCATCAATCTGAGAGGAACAATGTATGGCACCTGGTTACTCGACCCTCAGACAGAACTGTTATAGGAACCAGGTGGGTGTTTAGAAACAAGCTGTATGAGTTTTGAAATACAAAAAAGAACAATGTCATATTAGTAGTTCAAGGCTATAATCAACAAGAAGGTATTGACTTTGATGAGACTTTTGCCCCAGTTGCTCGAATGGAAGCCACCAGAATCTTTATTGACTTTGCATCTCATATGGAATTCAAATTGTTCCAAATGGATGTCAAGAGTGTAATTCTGAATGGATATTTAAAGGAAGACGTCTTTGTCAAACAACTACCTAGTTTTGAGTGTCATGAGCGTCCTGAACATGTCTTCAAACTCGACAAGGCACTATACGGGCTGAAACAAGCCCCTCGTGCATGGTATGAAAGGTTGTCCAAATTATTTTTGGAAAATGGCTTACAAGAGGAAAAATCGATAATACCCTATTTCTGAAGAAACGAGGGAAGAACTTGCTCATTGTGCAAGTTTATGTTGACAACATCATCTTTGGTGCAACAAATGGTTCCTTGTGTGAGGAGTTTGCAAAGCTTATGGGAAGCGAGTTTGAAATGAGCATGATAGGGGAACTGAATTTTTTCTTAGGGTTGCAAGTTAAGTAAACCTCTAAGGGAACAATGATAAGTCAGCATAAGTACATCAAAGAGCCCCTGAAGAGATTTGAGATAGAAAGCTCAAAAACCGTTGATACTCCTATTGCCACTGCCACTCGTCTGGACATGGATGAACCTGGTTCTCCTGTGAACGAAACCATGTACAAAGGTATCACTGGTTCAATCTTGTATCTCACAGCTACCAGACTTGATATTATATTCAGTGTGAGACTGTGTGCTAGATTTCAATCTAGTCCAAAGGAATCTCATCTGAAAGGTGCCAGGAGGATTTTAAGGTATCTCAAAGGAACACAGGACCTGGTTCTCTACTATCCTTCAGGAGACAATTTCGACTTAATTAGATATGCTGATGCTGATTATCTGGTGGACAGAAAGAGCATATCCGGCATGGCACATTTTTTGGGGTCATGCTTAATCTCATGGGGTACAAAGAAACAAAACTCTGTGGTTCTTTCAACTGCAGAAGCTGAATATGTGGCAGCTGACTCTTGTTGTGCCCAACTACTGTGGATCAAGAAATAATTGGAGGACTTCGGTGTGTTTTCTGATTGTGTGCCATTACTGTGTGATAACACAAGTGCTCTCAACATGGCAAAGAACTCGGTTCAGCATAAAAGAACAAAGCACATTGATGTGCGACATTATTTACTCAAGGATAATGTTGAAAAGGGCCTCATCTACATGAAGTTCTGCAAAATAGAGGACCAGGTAGCAGATATCTTCACCAAAGCATTGAGCAGAGAGCACTTTGAAAAGAATCTACTGGCATTGGGGCTGATAAAATCAAGCTGAGTACCAGGTCCCTCAATGATTGGCTATGAAATAATAAATAAGTAAAATTGCTAAAAGATGTTTTCTGGCAAACTCTAACTCATCTCTATAACCGTTATAGGTAAACACACATGGCGATTACAAAGTTAACAAGCAGCCAATAACCCTGCATCTTGGTAAAAGGATGAGGCTCACATTTACAAAACTCAGTCAGGGAACCTGGTTCCTTTGACTCAGGTTAGTAGTTCCTTTTAAACTCACGCATATCTTAGACGGCTATAAAAGTGCCACATCATTAAATGTTTCCGCCTCTCTCTCATCTTTTAAAACCCAACGTCCCGTTACAAACCGACCCGTTTTCTCGTGTCTCTACTTCCAAACTCCACTATGTCTCAAAGTCCAGAGCTTTCAAACACCACCAGTGTCATTCCTACTGTGCCTTCATCTCTCGAAGCACATGGGTGTGAGTCTGAGTCCCAACTGTTACCCAGTCAAAACCCCACACCGGACCAGCAACCACCTACTGGTTCTTCTCCAAGCCCATCGAGTTCTGGTTCTGATTGCAGTCGTAAGACTCAAAACCCGAAAAGATTTATTTCTATAACCTCTCCCTATGCCTCGCCAGAAAAAAATGGCAGACGACGAAATAGTAGACGGAGACGAGGGACAAGAGGTCTTCAGTCAACAGGTTGGGGAAATCTCTGAAACCCAACAAGATGTTGTTGGCAGTGGTGAAGTATCAGCAGTGTCCGCTCCAAGATTCAATCTGAATATTGCCACTCTGACAGGTATGTTCCTCCTGCATCTTCTTATTCTATTTTGGGGGTGAATGAGAAAGAAGCTATTGAGACCAGCTACTGATTGCTACAGAGGGAGGTTTGGTTGGAGAGTATGAGTGTGATGATGCGACTATTAGATCTCAGGGGGAAGGTGAAGGTCATAGAGTTGAGGGTAGGGAACTGGAGCCTCTTGAAAACTTGGCACCAGTCAGTACTACTAGGGAAACAACGGAGGGACCTGATCCCTCTTCCCAAGAAGGGCACTCTACTCCCACTATGGACAAAACCACTTGCTCCTCAAAAGAGCCCCAGGTCAGTACTGATCATGCTCCTTCTCCTCACTTTAATGTTGTGCCATTGAACTTTGTTATTCTCGAAATGAGACCCCTGTCTGAAGAGGAAATGAAAATAGGGAGAAGATAATTATAATGTGACTATGGCAAGCTTCATTGCTGCTAGAAGTGGTAGGGCAGTTCCCAAAGAGCCCATTCTTAAAAGACCCACTACCAGGCTGCAAAAGAAAGAAGCTTATGAGACTGTTCTGAAGAAAAACAAAGAGGAAAAGAAAAGAAGGAGGTGGATGAAAGGGGGAAAGCTAGTGAATGAAGAGGATGTGCCTCCAGCAAATGTTGTCCATGTTGACGATGAAGGGGTCAATAAAGAACCTGCTTCCTTAATTCGTAAATCCTCTAAGAAGCATGTGATTCCAAAGCCCAGGAAAGGTTCATCTGTGAAAGCTGTAGAGGTTGATGAAGTGAAGAGTGTTAAGGGAGAGAAGTCTGGTGAGAAATCTCGGGAGAAATCTGAAAAGAAGGAGAAAAGTGTGAGGAAGTCTATGAAGAGGAAGGCTAGAGACAAAGATGAACCTGGTTCCTCCAAAAAGGCCAAAGTGACTGTGTCAAAGGTTGAAAGCAGAGAAAACCTTAGGAAGCAGAGGGTGCTATGGGGCAGAACATTTGATGCTGACATTCTCGAAATGTCAGGAATGAGACAACTGTTTGACATCTGAAAATTTCAGAAGTGGACTCATTTTTTCACCAATTAGAGCCTCAAGGTTCATGTGGAGGAGGTTCGTAGCTTCTACACAGATATGTTTACAGTGGAAGATGATAACATTTGCTTAAAGGTCAATGGTTTAGATTTTGTGATGGACGAGGCTATTCTAGTGAGTATTTTGGAAGTACCTACTGAAGGGCTCTTATCAATTGAAGGGACCTGTTCTCCTAATTTTAGAAGAGTCATTCTGAAGGATCAGGCGGTGCCGCAGGGGGAACGGGTGCACAAAAAGGCCTTCCTTCTAGGGTATCAACTTATGCTTGAAATGGTAAATACGGTCTTGCTTCCATGCGTAGAAAGATGCTCAATTACTTCAAAAGAAGACATGTTCCTCATGGAAGCTCTGGATGCATACACCACCGTCAATCTACTTAGTATTATGATTGAACATATGAAAAAGGTGGCAGATTTCAAGGACGTAAACCATGGTTTGCCTTATGGGTTCCTGCTCACTAAGGTGTTCGAATTCTTCAAAGTCCCTTTGGGAAGAGCATCAGTGGAAACTCGTAAGCAAAACTTCTCAAAGACAACCTTGGAGGAATGTGAGTGTATTGACAAGAAAGGGATGCTGGCAGCAATTCCACTATTTCTCAATTGATTGATGCTCAAAATGCTGCAAATGAGGAAATAGGGAGGTTGAAGGCACAGAATGCCATTCTTGAAGGGCAACCTAGTCAGGCCATAGGGACGTTGAAGGCACAGAATGCAATTCTAGAAGTGCACAAGGCACAGAGGTTGCTTGCCTGACCACTAAAAATGCAGACCTGAGGAAACAAGTCGAGGACCTGAAAGAGCGGCTGATTAACGAGCAAGTGTTTGAAAATGCTCAAATGGATATTCTTCTCAGAACCCTAGCCTCCTCATCCTTCCCTCCCCCTTCTAGTGCCCCTTAAACAGCTCCCTTCCCAGTGTCCAGTTGAATAATGTCTGTCCTACCCTAGTGTCTTTTGTTGTTCCTATGACTGGTACTTTAAGTGGTTTTTTTGTGGATGTTTTTGTATCAATGGTGCTACTACTTCTGATTTATTCTCTTTCAAATTAATGAGCATCTCATCTTTTGCTACGCATGATTATACTCTTGCGCTCTTAATTTAGCCATGTTGTGTGCACACACTTGGCCTGAGTTAACTTTGCTAGACTTCTTTTTGCATTTACTTGTGTATAATCTTTTTATGATGCCAAAAGGGGGAAAAATTGAGAAGGGGAACAGGTCCTCAGGTTCTCAGGGGGAATAAAGTCTTTTTGCAGGAAAAATTATATAGAGATCTGGTTCTCAGGGTGTCACGACCCAAAAATCCCACCCTCGGGATCGTGATGGCGCCTAACATTTTACTTGCTAGGCAAGCCAATGTTAGAACAATTTATCCATTTTTGACATTTCAAACTAAATAATAATAATAAAAAAACCGAAATAACTGAAATGAATTCTGAAATAAAGTGCGAAAACACATAACAACTGAAATATCTAATACGACCTCGAATCTGGTATAACAAGTGCACGAGCTACTGGAATACTATAGATAAAGGTCTGAACAAAAGTAAAGTTGTCTGAAGGAAAAATACGCAGCTAAGATAAAGGAGGAGGTGACTTCAAGGCTGCGAATGCTGAGCAGCTGTACCTCAAGTCTCCACACTGATAGTCAACCTGAGCAATCTACTGACTGCCGCTGGGACTGACTCCAAATTTGCATAAGAAGTGTATATTGTAGTATGAGTACAACAGACCCCATGTACTCTGTAAGTGCCGAGTCTAACCTCGACGAAGTAGTGACGAGGCTAAGGCGGGTCACTTACAATATAACTTTTACACAATATAAAATAACGACAGAAACAGAAAATACGTAAACGAATAAGGCAGTTAACTCATGAAAATAACTCAATCTTCGAAGAAAAACCAATAACCAGAATCAATATTGTAATCACCCTTGTTTCACCATATCTATAACATTATCCTCCCTTATTCCACTATATATATATATCAATAATAATAAGTAAATATATGTTGCGACGCGCAACTCGATCCCACCATATAGTCAGAATCAATATTGTAATCACCCTTGTTTCACCATATCAATCCATCCTTATTTCACTTGTTGCAGCGCGCAACCCTGTCCCACCATGTCAATATAAATTCACCCTTATTTCACCATATCAATCCACCCTTATTCCACCTGTTGCGGCGCATAACCCGATCCCACCATATCAATTTGAATAAATCAATGATTGCAATCAATTTAACAACTCGAATCACAAGAATTTCTACGATTAATGAATATGAAAGCAAAACCAGAAAGGAAGTTCCATGCCAAATTGAGATTTCACTATAATTAATATTAAGCAGTAAGACAAGTTAGGTAAATGACAATTAAAGGGTTCAAGTAAGTCAATTAAGGAAAGTAACAGTCAATCATGGAAAGCATGAGAGTATCTAACATCTCTAAAACTAGAATAATAATTGACTAGTAGCAAGTAAAGGCAGGGAAGCATTTAAAGCCTGTAATAGTTAAGACATGGAATGAACAATTAATGAAATACGGAAAGCAGGTAAACAAGTATTTTGGCGGCGTATATACACTCGTCACATTGCATATACGCCGCTACACATGAATTTCACATAGCACATAGCTCAAGGGTTCCTAATTTCCTTAAATCAAGGTTAAGCCAACACTTACCTCGCTCCACTGTAATAACCCAACCGGTCATTTTGAGAGTTGTAGCCCCGTTCTGCTATTTACTGCTCATTTTATACCTTATAGCTATTATGTGACTTGTCGGGGTAGTTGGTTCGGGTCAGGTGAGATTTCAGAATGAAATGACACTCTTAGTCTCAAGGTTGAAAGCTTAAGTTGGAATGATTTATTGGATGTTGATCTTTGAGTAAACGACTCCGGAACGAAGTTTTGATGTTTCCATTAACTCCATTAGATGATTTTGGAATTAGGAGCGTGTCCGGATTGTGATTTAGAGGTCCGTATTGGATTAGGCTTGAAATGGCAAAAGTTGAATTTTTGGGAAGTTTGACTGGGAGTGGACTTTTTGATATCGGGGTCAGATTCTATTCGGAAGTTGGAGTAGGTCCGTGGTGTCATTTTTGACTTGTGTGCAAAATTTTGGGTCAATCGGATGTGATTTGATAGGATTCGGCATCAGTTGTAAAAATTGAAAGTTTTAAAGTTCATTAGGCTTGAATCTATGTGCGATTCGTGTTTTTGACATTGTTTGAAGTGATTTGAGGGGTTCGACCAAGTTCGTACTGTGTTATAGGACGTGTTGGTATGTTTGGTTGAGGTTCCGGAGGCCTCGGGTGGATTTCGGGTGGCTAATGGATCAAGTTTTGAACTTAAAGAATTTGCTGAAGTTGGCAGCTGCTAGTGTAATCGCACATGCGGAGTGGGCACCGCAGATGCGAGCCCGCAGAAGTGAGAAGGAGACCACAGAAGCGGTCAAGTAGGAAGCAGGCAGAGGTCGCAGGTGTGAGGCCCTTTTCGCACCCAGTGTCAGCAGATGCGGTGCATTTGGCGCAAAAGTGGGAATGAGTGGGGAGGCTAGTCCGCAAAAGCGGACGCTTTTGCGCAAATGCGCATCCGCAGAAGCGGTTGGTCGGCAAGAGTAAACTCTGCAGAAGCGGATGGTAGACCGCAGAAGCGGTGCCGTAGAAGCGGATAAGTATTTGTAGAAGCAGAATGACTGGGCAAAACATATAAAAGCAAGGGTTCACGATTTTTCTTCATTTTGGACATTCCAAGCTCGGTCTAAGGCGCTTTTTGAGATGGTTTTTGAGGAGATTCTTGAGGTAACTCCCCTGTGCTCATTTTTGATCAATAATCTTGTTTCCATATTGATTTTTCACCTAGTTGATGTGTATTTAAGGTGTAAATGGGGGGTTTAAGGCTAGAGATTTGGAGGGTTTGATTTGGGGATTTGGGGGACGATTTGATATTGGATTTTGATAAATTTGGTATGGTTAAACTCGTTGTTGAATGGGCTTTTTGGTTTTGTGACTTTTGTCGGATTTTGAGACATGGGACCGGGGGCTGGCTTTGAGCTGATTTTAGATTTTGATTAATAACTTCATATTTTCTAGTGAAATGGATTCCTTTAGCCCGTGTTGATTGTATCACATTGCTTTTGGTTAGATTCGAGGCATTCGTAGGCCGTTTCGCGTGGCAAGGGTGTATTGGAGTAAAGATTTGCTCGGATTGAGGTAAGTAACAGTTCTAAATTTGGTTCTGAGGGTACGAAACCCCATATTACATGTCATGTGTTTGGTTTTGAGGTGACTCACATGCTAGATGACGGGCTTATGGGAGTGCACCGTAGGAATTGTGACTTGGTCAAATTTTGTAGAATCGTGTAGTTGTATAATCTGTTGTTATCTGTAGATTCTCCATGTATTAGAGAAATTGAACCACAAATCATGATTAGATGACATGTTGGCATTATAGGAACCCACTGAGGTCGTATACATGTTGAATTATCTGCTAAATTGCTGTTTGTACTCAGTCACAGTATATTTGTATATTACATCTCAGTCTCTATTGTTCAATTTTGATGCATCATATTATTGCTGTCTGGGCTGCTTATTATGATTTCTGAGAGGATGAGAGACTGGAGAGGTTGATGACTGAGTGAGGCAGTGGGCTTGATTGTGAGATATTATACTGTAGCACCTGAGTTGTCCGTGCGGATCCAGATATTATACTATAGCACGTGAGTTGTCCATGCGGATCCAGATATTATATTATGGCATGTGAATTGTCCGCGCGGATTATAGCGGTTGGACTGAAGGAGCACCTCTGGAGGCTGTACACACCCCCAGTGAGCGTAGGTACCTATTGAGTGCGAGTGCCGAGTGCTGAGTGAATGGGAGGGCTGAGTGAATGTGGCCATGGGAGGATGCATTTGATTTCATACTTGTTGCATTTAGCTGCCATGTATCACTGTCTTGATAATTTTTGAAGGATATTACACTCTGTTTCAGTTGAAGTTGACATGTAATTATTGTTTTGGCCTTAATTGTTGAACATGAAAGCATGCCTACTTTCCACGTTAAAATCACTATAATTGAATTATAACTGTAAAGCTCGTTAGTACCTTCAGTTCTTTATTTAGTATTGTTACTTGCTGAGTTGGTTGTACTCATACTACGCACTGCACTTCGTGTGCAAATCCAGGTGTTCCCAGACACAATGGGTGTTGATTTATACGCACAATTGATCTTCTGTAGATTTTGAGGTAGCTGCAGGCGTTTCTCAGACCTTGTTTCTCTTTCCCTATCTTTCCACTTAATGTATTTGGTTTCAGACTATATTAGACAGTGTTTTCTAGACTTGTGATGTATAGATACTCATGTACTCAGCAACACCCCGATGTTGGGAATTTCCGCATTGTTTTTGGATTTCTATCTTGTTTATGAGAAGTTGTTATCATTTAAACTATTTTAATCTATTAAGTGTTATTATTTTATAAATGTCTGCTTGCCTAGTACCACGATAGGCGCCATCACGACATGTTAGGATTCTGGATAGTGACAAGTTGGTATCAGAGCCTAGGTTACATAGGTCTCACGAGTCATGAGAGGCTGTTGAACCCTTAGGAAATTTCACATGCTTGTATTCTTGTTGTGCGGATTAGTTGTTTTTAGTGACTATACTTCTGTATTATATTCTCTCATAGATGGTGAAGACACGTGCTATTGGACATGATGGACAGCCACCAGTGCCACCAGCTAGGGCCACGAGAGGACGAGGTTGCAGTAAGAGCTGCGGTAGGGGTAGAGTTACAGCTCGTATGGCAGCTAGAGCAGCACCTGCAGATCCACCAGTTGCTCCAGCTCAGGAGCAGGTTCCAGATGTAGTTGGGCCAGTGGGGCCAGCTTAGGCACCAGATGTGCCCATTAAGATTCCCGGCCTCCAAGAGACGTTGGCCCAGATATTGACGGTTTGCACAATCCTTGCACAGGTGGTGTCGGCTCAGGCCGCGCCAGCCACTTCTCAGGCTGGGGGAGGTACTCATAGCCCCGCTGCCCGTACTCCAGAGTAGGCGATGCATGGGCTTCAGACACTGGAGGCACCACCAGCTCAACCGGTTGCAGCTGCTCAGGTTCCGGTGGTCCCAATTATGACTGATGATGAGCAGAGGAGACTGGAGAGATTTGAGAGGCTTCGCCCTCCATCATTTAGCGGAGCAGAGTCAGAGAATGCTCAGGATTTCTTGGACAAGTTCCAGCAGATGCTTTGAACATGATGTATTCTTGAGACCAGTGAGGTCTCGTTCACTACTTTTCAGTTTTCTGGGGCTGCGTTCAGTTGGTGGGAGGCTTATGAGAGGTATAGGAAGGTCGGTGTAGCACCAATTACATGGCAGGAGTTCTCTATTCTCTTCTTGGAGAAGTTCGTGTCGCAGTCTCGTAGGGAGGAGTTACGCAGATAGTTTGAGCAGCTTCGGCAGGATGGCGTGTGTGTCACCCAGTACGAGATAAGGTTTTTCGAGCTAGATCGTCACGTAGTTTGGTTGGTTCCCACTGACCAGAAAAGGATCATGAGGTTTATTGATGGCCTCACGTATTAGCTGCGGTTGCTTATGACTAGAGAGAGGGTATCTAGTGCCACTTTTGATGAGGTGGTTGACATTGTTCAG
This sequence comes from Nicotiana obtusifolia, assembly GCA_002018475.1. Taxonomy (NCBI): domain Eukaryota; kingdom Viridiplantae; phylum Streptophyta; class Magnoliopsida; order Solanales; family Solanaceae; genus Nicotiana; species Nicotiana obtusifolia. The sequence continues at coordinate 26,150 of MCJB01049863.1, forward strand.
TAGATAGAGATGGTTCGTAGCCAGGAGTGGGGTAAGAGAGAGGCCAAGAGGCCTCGAGGATCAGGCGGTTTCGGTGATGTACCTTCTGGGGGGCAGTCTTACCAAAGCAGGGGTCGTCCTTATAGACACGCTTAGATGACTCGTCCAGCTCATTATGGTGCATCAGCTAGCCACGGTTCTTACAGTGCTCATTCAGGCCAGTCTTCATTCAGTGCACTACTAGCACAGAGTTCTCACCATGCCTCGTCCGCTCAGTCTTCTACAGGTAGTTCCTCGACTTATCAGGAGCATTAGTTCCGTCATAGGAGGGGTTGTTTCGAGTGCGGAGACTTTGGTCATATCAAGAGAGATTGCCCTAGGTTGTTGAGTGGAGCTCCAAAGTAGAGTTCTCGGCTGATGGCACCAACACCGGCAAATACGCCACTCACTCAGCCAGTTTAGGTGGGGCCCAGGCAGCTAGAGGTCGCCATAGAGGGGGAGACCGAGTAGGGGGCGGTCAGGCTCGATTCTATGCTTTCGCTGCCAGAGCAGACGCTGTTGCCTTCGATGCAGTGATCACAAGTATTGTCTTAGTATGCCATAGGGATGCCTCTTTATTATTTGACCCTGGTTCCATTTATTCATATGTATCATCATATTTTTCTCATTATCTGGATATGCCCCGTGAGTCCTTACTATTATTGTGGACTATGTATATCGGTCGTGTGTTATGACTATTGGGGGATTGGAGACTAGAGCTGATCTTCTATTGCTTAGTATGGCGGACTTCGATGTGATCTTGGGTATGGATTGGTTGTCTCCATGTCATGCTGTTCTGGATTGTCACACTAAGACTGTAACGTTGGCGATGCTGGGGTTGCCAAGGATCGAGTGGAGAGGTTCTCTAGACTATGTTCCCAGCAGAGTGATTTCATATTTGAAGGCCCACCAGATGGTTGGGAAGGGTTATTTATCTTATTTGGCCTTTGTGAGGGATGTTGGAGCTGATACTCCTACTATTGATTCTGTCCGGGTGGTGCGAGAGTTTCTGGATGTGTTTCCTGTAGATCTGCCGGCATGCCACCCGACAGGGATATTGATTTTGGTATTGACTTGGCACCAGACACTCAGCCCATTTCTATTCCACCGTATCGTATGACACCGGTTGAGTTGAAGGAATTGAAGGAACAACTTCAGGAACTCCTTGATAAGGGGTTTATTAGGCCCAGTGTGTCGCCTTGGGGTGCTCCTGTCTTGTTTGTAAAGAAGAAGGATGGTTCTATGAGAATGTGTATTGATTATCGCCAGTTGAACAAGGTTACAGTGAAGAACATGTATCCATTGCCACGTATTGATGACCTATTTGATCATCTTCAGGGTGCCGGGGTGTTCTCTAAGATTGACTTGCGTTCGAGCTATCATCAGTTGAAGATTCGGGAGCTAGATATCCCGAAGACTGCTTTCAGGACTCGGTATAGTCATTACGAGTTCTTTGTGATGTCTTTTGGGCTGACCAACGCCCTAGCAGCATTCATGCGCTTGATGAACAGTGGATTTTAGCCCTATCTTGACTCCTTCGTCATTGTGTTTATTGACGACATTCTAGTGTACTCCCGGAGCTGGGAGGATCATGAGCAGCACCTAAGGATTGTGCTCTAACTTGAGAGAAGAGAAGTTGTATGCAAAATTTTCGAAGTGTGACTTCTGGCTAGATTCAGTGGCATTTTTGGGCCATGTGTATCGAGTGAGGGGATTAAAGTAGATCCGAAGAAGATTGAAGTAGTGCAGAGTTGGCTCAAACCATCCTCAGCTACGTAGGTTCGGAGTTTTCTTGTCTTGGCGGGGTATTACCATCAATTTGTAGAGGGTTTCTCGTCTGTTGCAGTACCTATGACCAGATTGACCCAGAAGGGTGCTCCGTTCAGGTGAACCGAGGATTGTGAGGAGTTATTTCAAAAGCTCAGTGTTGGTGTTGCCTACTGGTTCGGGATCCTATCCGGTATATTGTGATACGTGTCGCATTGGTCTCGGTGCGATGTTGATGTAGGACGGTAGGGTGATTGCCTACGCGTCTAGACAACTGAAGGTGCACGAGAAGAACTATCCTGTTCACGACCTTGAGCAGCTACAGTTCATGCCTTGAAGATCTGGTGGCACTATTTGTATGGTGTCCCTTGTGAGGTTTTCACCGATCACCGGAGTCTACAACACCTGTTTAAACAGAAGGATCTTAACTTGCGGCAATAGAGATGGTTGGAGTTTCTTAAGGATTATGACATCACCATTCTCTATCATCTCAGGGAAGGTCAATGTGGTGGCTGATGCCTTGAGTCGCAAGGCGGAGAGTTTGGGCAGTTTAGCATGTCTACCAGTAGCAGAGAGGCCTTTAGCCTTGGATGTTCAGGCCTTGGCCAAACAGTTCATCAGATTGGATGTTTCCGAGCTGAGCAGATTGTTGGCGTGTGTGGTTTCTCAGTCTTCTCTCTATGATCATATCAGGGAGTGTCAGTATGATAGCCCCCATCTGCTAGTCCTTAAGGACACGGTTCAGCACAGTGATGCCAAGGAGGTCACTATTGGAGATGATGGTATATTGCGGATGCAGGGCAAGCTATGTGTGCCTAATGTCGATGGGTTACGTGAATTGATTCTCCAGGAGGCTCACAGTTTGCGGTACTCCATTCATCCAGGTGCTGCGAAGATGTATCAGGATTTGAGGCAGCACTATTGTTAGACGCAGATGAAGAAGGATATAGTGGGGTTTGTAGCTCGGTGCCTCAACTGTCAGCAGGTGAAGTATGAGCATCAAAGACCGGGCGAATTGCTTCAGAGGTTAGAGATTCCAGAGTGGAAATGGGAGCGGATCACCATGGATTTTGTAGTTGGGCTTCCATGGACTTCAAGGAAGTTTGATGCTATTTGGGTGATTATGGATCGGCTGACCAAGTCCGCACACTTCATTCCAGTTGGGACTACTTATTCTTCGGAGCGGTTGGCTAAGATTTACATCCGAGAGATTGTTCACCTACACGGCGTGCCAGTGTCCATCATTTCAGATCGGGGCACGCAGTTCACATTGCAGTTTTGGAGAGTCGTGCAGTGAGAGTTGGGCACCCAGGTTGAGTTGAGCACATCATTTCACCCTCAGACGGACGGGCAATCCGAGCGCACTATTCAGATATTGGAGGACGTGCTACGCGCTTGTGTCATTGATTTTGGGGGTTCTTGGGATTAGTTTCTAACTCTCGCGGAGTTTGCCTACAACAACATTTACCAGTCGAGCATTCAGATGGTATGAGGCTTTGTATGGGAGACGGTGTAGATCTCTGGTGGATTTGTTTGAGCCTGGGGAGGCGAGGCTATTGGGTACTGACTTGGTCCAGGATACTTTGGACAAAGTTAAGATGATTCAGGAGCGGCTTCTCACGGTGCAGTCTAGACAGAAGAGTTATGCCGGCAGGAAGGTCCGTGATGTTGCTTATATGGTTGAGGAGAAGGTACTGCTCAAGGTTTCACCCATGAAGGGTGTTATGAGGTTCGAGAAGAAGGGCAAGTTGAGCCCTCGGTATATTGGGCCATTTGAGGTACATCAGAGGATTGGGGAGGTGGCTTACAAGCTTGCCTTGCCACCTAGTTTTTGAAGTGTGCATCCAGTATTTCATGTTTCTATGCTCCGAAAGTATGTCGGCAATCCTTCTCATGTTTTAGATTTCAGCACGGTTCAGTTGGATGGTGATCCGGCTTATGATGTGGAGCCGGTGGCCATTTTGGATCGGCAGGTTCGAAAGTTGAGGTTAAAGGACGTCGCTTCAGTAAAGGTGCAGTGGAGAGGTCAGCCTGTTGAGGAGGCTACTTAGGAGATCGAGCGGGAGATGCGGAGTAGATATTCACCTATTTGAGACTCCAGGTATGTTTTTAGATCTACTCAAGGACGAACGTTTGTTTAAGAGGGGGAGGATGTAACGACCCGACCAGTCGTTTTGAGAGTTGTAGCCCCGTTTCTGCATTTACTACTCATTTTATACCTTATAGCTGCTATATGACTTGCTCGGGTAGTAGGTTTGGGATAGGTGAGATTTCAGAATGAAATGAGACACTTAGTCTCAAGGTTGAAAGCTTAAGTTGAAATGATTGACCGGATATTGATCTTTGAGTAAAGGACTCCGAAACGGTGTTTTGATGTTTGTATTAGCTCTGTTCGATGATTTTGGACTTAGGAGCGTGTCCGGATTGTGATTTAGAGGTCTATAGTGGAATTAGGCTTGAAATGGCGAAAGTTGAATTTTTGAGAAGTTTGACCGGGAATGGACTTTTTGATATCGGGGTCGGATTCTGATTCCGGAAGTTAGATTAGGTCTGTGGTGTCATTTGTGACTTGTGTGCAAAATTTGGGGTCAATCAGATGCGTTTTGATAGGGTTCGGCGTCGGTTGTAGAAATTTGAAGCTTCAAAGTTCATTAGGCTTGAATCTATGTGCGATTTGTGTTTTTGATGTTGTTTGAGGTGATTTGAGGGTTCGACCAAGTTCGTATTGTGTTATAGGACGTGTTGGTACGTTTGGTTGAGGTCTCGGAGGCCTCTGGTGGATTTCAGGTGGTTAACGGATCAAGTTTTGAACTTAAAGAATTTGCTGAAGTTGGCAGCTGCTGGTGTAATCGCACCTGCGGAGTGGGCACCGCAGATGCCATCCTGTAGAAGCAAGAAGGAGACCGCAGAGTGGTCAAGTAGGAAGTAAGAAGAGGTCACAGGTGCGAGGCCCTTTCCGTACCTGCGTGTCCGCAGATTCGGTGCATTTGGTGCAGAAGCGGGAATGAGTGGGGAGGCTAGTCCGCAGAAGCGGACGCTTTTGCGCAAATGCGCACCCGCAGAAGCAGGGTTGAGATCGCAGAACATGTTGGTCGGCAAGAGTGAACTCCGCAGAAGCGGATGGTAGACCGCGGAAGCAGTGCCGCAAAAGCGGCTAAGTATCTGCAGAAGCGGAATGACTGGGCAAAACATATAAAAGCAAGGGTTCGCGATTTTTCGTCATTTTGGACATTCCAAGCTCGGTCTAAGGAAAGTTTTGAGAGGGTTTTTGAGGAGATTCTTGAGGTAAGTCCCTTGTGCTCGTTTTTGATCAACAATCTTGTTTCCCTATTGATTTTTCCCCTAGTTGGTGTGTATTTAAGGTGTAAATTGGGGGTTTGAGGCTAGGGATTTAAAGGGTTTGATTTAGGGATTTGGGGGACGATTTGGTGTCTGATTTTGATAAATTTGGTATGGTTATACTCATTTTTGAATAGGCTTTAGGGTCTTGTAACTTTTGTCGGATTTCGAGAAGTGGGCCCGGGGCCGGCTTTGAGCCGATTTCTGATTTTGATTAATAACTTCATATTTTCTAGTGAAATTGATTCCTTTAGCCCGTGTTGATTCTATCACACTGTTTTTGGTTAGATTCGAGGCATTCGAAGGTCGTTCCGCGAGGCAAGGGTGTATTAGAGTAGAGATTTGCTACGATTAAGGTAAGTAACAATTCTAAATTTGGTTATGAGGGTATGAAACCCCGTATTACGTGTCATGTGTTTGGTTTTGAGGTGACGCACATGCTAGGTGACGGGCGTGTGGGCGTGCACCATAGGAATTGCGACTTAGTCAAATTCCGTAGAACTGTGTAGTCGTATAATCTGTTGTTATCTGTACATTCTCCATGTATTAGAGAAATTGAACCACAAATCATGTTTAGACGACGTGTTGGCATTGTAGGGACCCACAGAGGTCATATACATGTTGAATTATTTGCTAAATTATTGTTTGTAATCAGTCACAGTTTATTTGTATATTACATCTCAGTCTCTATTGTTCATTTTTGATGCATCATATCATTGCTGTCTGGGCTGCTTATTATGATTTATGAGAGGATGAGAAACTGGAGAGGTTGATGACTGAGTGAGGCCGAGGGCCTGATTGTGAGATATTATACTGTAGCATTTGATTTCATACTTGTTGCACTTAGTTGCCATGTATACTGTCTTGATAATTTCTAAAGGATATTACACTTTGTTTCAGTTGAACTTGACATGAAATTACTGTTTGGCCTTAATTGTGAACTTGAAAGCATGCCTACCTTCCATGTTAAAATCACTATAATTGAATTATAACTGTAAAGTTCACCAGTACCTTCAGTTCTTTATTTAGTATTGTTACTTGCTGAGTTGGTTGTACTCATACTACACCTTGCACTTCTTCTGCAGATCTAGGTGTTCCTGGACACAATGGGGGTTATTTTTGCGCACAATTGATCTTTTGGAGATTACGAGGTAGCTGCCAGTATTTCGCAGACCTTGTTTCTCTTTCCCTATCTTTCCACTTATTGTATATGGTTTCAGACTATATTAGACAGTGTTTTCCAGACTTGTGATGTATAGATGCTCATGTACTCAGTGACACCCCGATGTTGCAAATTTTCGCGTTGTATTTTGGATTTCTATCCTGTTTATGAGAAGTGGTTATCATTTAAACTATTTTAAATCCGTTTTCTATTAAGTGTTGGAGTTATTTCATAAATGTCGGCTTGCCAAGTGCCACGATAGGAGCCTTCATGACAGGTTAGGATTTTGGGTCATGACATCCGCGATCCACTCAAAATTCAAATCACGGCCCTGCCTTTCTAACAAACCTCCAAACCAACCAAATCTAGCAAATTATTAACCAAACAATTCAAATTAAGCTTTAGAAACTACTCACAAATGAAAGAGGTTCAATTTAGATCATTATTGAAAATGTCAAGAAAAGTCAACCCGGGGCCCGCTTGGTCATAACCCGAGGTTCAGTCCAAAACCCGATCACCCATTCACCCCCGAACCCGGTTATGCAATTTAATTCGAAATTCGACCTCAATTCTAGGTCTAAATTCCAATTTTACAAAAATCCCTAATTCAACTCAAATCCCTAATTTCTACCATGGAAATCATAGATTTAAGGTTGAAATCATGAAATATAATGAGTAATTGAAAGAAAGTAGGTTAGATTTACTTACCAATGAATTTAGAAAGAAAAGCTCTTGGGAAAATTGCCTCTACGGTTTTTAAGGTTGAGAATTTGGAAGAATGAGCTAAAATCCCGTTTTTTCCTCTTTTACCAGCTGCAGATGTCGCAATTGCGATATTTTGTTCGCAATTGCGAACATCGCAAATGCGAGAAAGAGGTCACAAATGCGAACCCTTCTCAGAAATGACAGTCATTGCAAATGCAATGTTTTGGTCACAAATATGAACCCATGCCCTCGCAAATGTGGACCACCCTTCGCATACGCGAAGATTGCCCAGAAACACGATGAGTCGCAAATACGACTCTGCCTTTGCAAAAGAGGAAGAAGCAAGTTTGCAAATGCGAACTTTCACCTCGCAAATGCGAAATTCCCCAATCAACCCATGCACGCAAATGCGAAGCCTTGTTCGCAGAAGCGAGACCTGCAGCAGAGCACCAGTAACAGAAGAGGCATCAACTACTCTACTAAGTCCGAAATCACTCCGTAGCCTATTCGAAACTCATCCGAGCCCTCGGGGCTCCAAATCGAACATGAACACAAGTACAAAAATATCATACGAATTCGCCGCGCGATCAAAACACCAAAATAACACCTAAAACTACGAATCGGAGACCAAAACGAATGAAATTTTTAATAAAACTTAAGAACTTTCAATTTTTCCTAGATGTCCAAATCATGTCAAATCAACTCTGTTTTGCACCAAATTTTGCAGACAAGTCATAAATACAGTAATGAACCTATACCAAGTCTCGGAACCAAAATTCGAACCCGGTAGCAATAAAGTCAAACTACGGTCAAACTTATTAATTCTTTAAACCTTTAAGCTTCCACTTTTCAATAAATTGCGATAATTTGAGCTAGGGACTTCTGAATTCTATTTCAGACATACGCCTAAGTCTCAAATCACGATATGGACCCATCGGGACCGTCAAAACACTGATCCGGGTCCGTTTGCTCAAAATGTTAACCAAAGTTAACTCAAGTGAGTTTTTAAGGCACAATTTCACATTGTAATCAAATTTTCACATAAAAATCTTTCTGAAAAAGACACCAACTGCGCACACAAATTGAGGAAGGCTAAACAGGGCTAATCAAGGTTTCAAAACATAGAATTTAAGGTTAAAACTGTAAATGACCTATCGGATTGTCACATAAGGGGAACTTCAATTATAAGTTTGTAACATCAAAAAGCGGAAAATTGTTAAGTTACGTGCCTTCTTGCATTTTGATTATCTAACAAACTTCGTAATAAGAACTAGATTGGGAACCTGTTACACATCCTCAAATTGCTCAAGAACAACAAGTCTCAAGTCTGGCACAAGTCTCAACAACTTAAAGAAACGGCAGAGGGAACGGATGGCCATCAGTTCCTCTGATTACAGTACAAGTCAACTCTCTACAGCTTTAAAGTCGTTGCACTGTTTCTTTGTACATACAACAGTGCAACAGTGCAGCAGTCACTTTATGGAGCTTGCCTTGTATCGGATAATTGCATACATCATCCCAATGATCTCATTCGCATATTACCAACATGAGGCAAGGGAAAAACATACACTTGAAAACCCTAAATCATCAATTCTCTCTCAAGTGTGCTGTCGACTTTCAAGTGATTGAAGAACAAAGTAACAACAGAACCAAGGACCAGATCCCAGCACTAAATATCATATGTCCTTAGTATTGTTGTATTTTTGTTAGTATTATTTATTTGTAACTACTACTCAGCTTACTTTGAATTATTTTGTAGGAGATCATTTGTAAAATCATAAACCCTGTTATTGTATTTTGGCTAGAGTTAGTCAAAGTGTGTGCTTTGTAATATAGTTATTACAAAGAGGCTTGTAATAGAGTTATTACAAGTAGGTGAGTGATTAAGAGATTAATTCCTAGATTACAATAGGTCGTAATTATAAAGTTTGCTCAGTTAGTGAAGTTGAAATCCTACGAGTGTAGGTCGTGATTTTTAATCATTCGAGCCGGGAGTTTTCCTCGTAAAACTCTATTGTGTATCTTACTTACTGCTGTGTGTGTTTTTGTTGAAATTGATAGAGAACCAGGTTCTCTATACAATTTGGTGGACCCTTAGTTCACATCACGGTATATATGAACGATTTATGGGAACATAAATAAAGAAAATTACCGAGAATTCAAAGTAGAAGAATGTAAACTGAGCTGATGTTGTTATTAACTAGTTTCTAAATCCATTCTTGCTGCAAATTAGAGAAAGGAGAAAACCAATTACATGCAGTGGAATTGCAGGACAAGTAGAAAAATACCTTCTGCACTATGCGGTATTAATTAGGCGCCGAATTGTGTGATAGGATTAAGGAGAGACAGTAACAGGGCAGCTCTCCTTTGGCGTGTCAGCTGAAATATTTTATGATCAAGTCGAGTCACTATACATAATTAACTGCATGCCAATAGAGAGTAGCCCTACCACTGTTACCCTTATTATCATTCACCAACTCTTTCTTTCTGATCATTTTTCTGTTTCTGCTTCATCACTACAGAGCACTTTCGCGCTTTATAGAGTATCCCTTCTCCGAATAAACCACTCCGAGAATCGGCATATCCTGTGATTTTGATGCTGTGGCCTGTAGATATCTTCTTGCATTAAAAGGTTCACTTTTTCTAGGGTCAGAAAATGGGGTAATAACTTTCTTATCCCTTTACATTAATTCCATATTCAAAAAATATTTACATCAGATTCCCCTATTGCCTTTGTCCATGAATTTGTTGGTGAGATGCTGAATGATTTTTTGCCTATGAAGTGTGTTACTTGACTCTTGAGAGTTAAGACTAATGAGGCAAGGATCTTAAAACAGCATATCCTTCGACATCCTCATTTTCCTCGTCTCTCTATTTTCTTTTTGTTTTGATTTGCTTTTTTATGTTGGGTTCTATATATTTTTTTTTAACTGTTGGGTTCATTTTTGCTTTTCATGTGGCTTTTCGATCTACCGAATGCCAAGTCTTGCTTATGTTCTTAAATTTTTCAGATTCCAAGTCTTTAGAGGCCAGGAAATTAAGTCATAAATAAAAACTTGATGTCGCCTTTTGAATTCTCTCATATTGTTACTCATGTGTCTTCATTTGTGCTTGCTTACATCTCGCTAACCCGAAATGACGATGCGTTAATCACTATATATACTTAGTTTCTAATCGTTTGCACCTAATTTGATTATTATACATTATATTGCAGCAAATTTGCGTGCGTACTCACAATGCAAAGACAGGCTTTACCACTTAATACGTTAGAAGTTAAGAAATTGCAGCAGCACATTATTAAACAGTCCAATTTCTGGATGTTATATAAGAATATGAACGTAAATTGAAGGACAATTATTGACCATCCTAATTAATTTTTTCAATCAGCAAGTCTCTCACGCAAAATCTGCTTCACGTCACACTTAAACGACATTGTTGTTTTCATGAAAACGGGTGGCGATGATCCACACATAAATTTGATGGGTTCAATATTGGAGTATCATCACTTTTAATCAGTGCCAGAAACTATGTATATTTGGTAGTAGAAAAAGCATATAAAATTTGTATAATTTTTGTATATAACATGCAGGATGTATATATATACAAAAAATACACAAATTATATATATATATATATATATATATATTTTCGGCTATTATTTTTACAGCGGCTACACAGTGTCATTTTTCCTTCAATCAATATTTTTTCACCACTGAATTCATGGCCACTTAAGCAAATTATTGGTTCAAGACTTAGGGTCTGTGTGGAAAGCCACTAGGTAATTAGAATTGGTGTAATTATCAGGATGGTAATTACACAACCTAGTAATTACATAGTGTTGTAATTACGACGCCCTGTTTGTTTGTCATAGTGTCATTATAGTGTAGTTACAAGTTTACTATTTGGTTGCACCAGTGTAATTATACATTTATATTAAATTTTAAATATAAAGCTAATTATCAAAATTAAAAGTTAATATTTAACAAATATATGCCTTTATAAATAATATTAAAATTGACATTTAAGATACATACTGTTTCTTGAAAATATATTAATTACTAATCATATATTTGTAACCAATACTACAAAAATAATTGATATATATTTTTTAAATTAATAATATTTTACTTTAATCATTTATAAAAACTAAAAGTACATATTTTATGAAAACATCTGGACTGCATGCTTGATAAGATGATTAATATTTATAAATATCATGCCATAACATTACTCAAATATTTTACGAAAAAATAATCTATCAATTCTCACTGAAAAATGAATGCCATGCAACTTGAACTATTAAGTGAATACTACTAAAGCAAATAGAATGGAAGCGAAAATATAACATATATTCAAATTCCAATTTTTTAAAATATAATACTCTTATGCATAATTAAAACATAACATAAAATAAGGTTCAACATAATTTAAGTAAATATAATTCAAAAGAAATGAAAAACAAAGTCTATAACACTCCTAAAAAATAGGAATCAGCGAAGGATAAATTTTGTAGCTAAACAACAAAATCCGTCGCAAATCCCACTTATCAACGGATTAGCGACTGTGATGGCCCGAAGTCATCTAGAGTTTTAACCCTTAATTTTGCGTTTCGAAACTTCAAATAGCTCCCTTTAGCCTTTTTCGATATGCGTGTGTAGTCCGTGTCTTTTTTCAGAAGGCTTTTACGTGAAAAATTGATTAAAATATGAATTCATGCCTTAAAATTTATTTGAGTTGACTTAGGTCAACATTTTGAGCAAACGAAACTAAATCCGTATTTTGACAGTCTCAGTGGGTCCGTATCGTGATCTAGGACTTGGGCGTGTGCCTAGAGTCGAATTCGGAGGTCCCTAGCTCGAGTTATCGCAATTTGTTAAAAATTTGAAGTTTACAAGTTTAAAGAATTTATAAATTTGATCAAAATTTGACTTCGTTGCTACCAGGTCCAAATTTCGGTTCCTGAGCTTGGTATAGGCTCATTACTGTATTTACGACTTGTCTGCAAAATTTGGTGCAAAACGGAGTTGATTTAACCTGATTCGGACGTCCGGTTGTCAAAATGGAAGTTCTTAAGTTTTATTGAAAATTTCATTCGTGTTGGTGTCTGATTCGTAGTTTTAGGTATTATTATGGTGTATTGATTGCGCGAGCGAGTTCGTATGATATTTTTCGACTTGTGTGCATACTTGGTTTGAAACCCCGATGGCTCGAGTGAGTCTCGGATAGGCCACAGAGTGATTTCGGACTTGGTAGAACAGTCGATGCCTCTTTTGTTGCTGGTGATCTGGTGCAGGTCTCGCATTTGCAAGTGATATGCTCAAATTACACTTTAATAAATAGTGTAAAGCGGTCGATGTCAAATGTAATAACCCAACAAGGTTGGGGTCGAATCCCACAGGGAATAGGTGTGAAAAAGGTTACTTGACTAGTGTGTTACTCAACTAAAGTCGTAATTCTATCCAGTTAACCAGAACAAGAGTATGAATTGAGATTGGTTTTAGATTAAGGCTAATTTAAATATTGAGAATGTAAATAATTTGATTAAAGAAACCAAGGTTGTGTCTCCATTAATGAAGTGTAATGCTATCGATGTCAATATGATATATTTTTAACGGAAGATTCTTTTTTATATGCAAATGATGTCTAAGTGACTACCCAATATTTTCCAATAGTTAGGTAGTATTTCCTCTTTATGATTTTTTCAAATATAAAAGATTTGTGATTAAGATCAATCAATTTGTGCCAAATAAAACTCACTTATTCCTAAGCGATTTTATTAAACAAGGTTTAAAGCCTTGAGTCTTTGATATTTACTTCTACCAAATTCTACCCCACTTTCCCAAGCAAAGATAGAATTTAACAGCGCTTGTTAATGTTTGCAACCACCAACAATAATTGAAGAATGAGAAGTAAATAAATATCAACCAACCGTTAAATATATATTCAATGTTAAACACCCAATAACATCACACCCATTTAGGGTCCACAACCTTAGTATTTAAAATTAGCTAC
>MCJB01049864.1:9892-74728 GCA_002018475.1 Nicotiana obtusifolia
CCCCCCCCCCCCGCGCTTTTAGGTACACAGTGGATAGGGCTTACCCACTTACTATCAGATATAGGAAATACTGCATGTGCATCAAGACACTTAATCAAACTGGGGTGTGTCATTGGCTCAAACTGGGGTGTGTCTAAAGGCTCAAACTGGGGTGTGTCATTGGCTAGAGCTGATCTTATTCATGCCATGATCTGTTCCCTGTTTTACTCCCTTATGCTACTATAGGTTATGACACTTTTTGATTATTCACACACATGATGTGGTCCTGTTTAGGCCTTGTGGCGATATTTGAGCGAGATGGCTCTTAAGATGTTGAATTACTTATTTCACATTAGTCGTGCTTTGCCTGTCTATGGTATATTGTGTTTTCCGTCTCTACATGGTTATGGTCATGCACTCCGCGTGCTTGTTGTTGATACACACGTGTTTGTTGAGTATGAGCATTCGGGCTCCACGAGTATCCCCATGTGGATTGACATATCGAATTAGGTTATGTGTCACAGTGGAGTTATGTTAGGATATGATTCTTTGTGCTTATTCCGTGTGTTTTTCTTCTCTCTTGTGGGGAATCATAGCATCATGATTTTGTGGTTGTATACGTCGAACTTGTTGGATAGTTCTCTTATTTGGTTCTCATTCTATCTTTGGTTATATTTGAGTAGTTATTTGTTGAGTGCACAGATTGTATTGTATGTGGCTCTAGGTGGAATTTGATGCGGCATGTCGGTCGAGCAGCAACCAAATTTGGATAAGGTATGTTTGGAGAAGAATATCATCAGTCAGGTTAGAATTTTGCAATGGTTCTTGTCAGGTAAGATAGCTCCACGAGTTGTTGATTTCATGGGCGATTATGAGTTCATACATGTTTCTTTTATCATCTGCATTTTTGCAAAGTTTTGGAACAAGGTTTTATCTGATATGAAATATATTACCGGTATCGGCTTTGGTAATAGGTAGCTAACGTGGTCGGAAAGTATTGCTATGAGTATATGAGTTATGCGGTACATTGTGTGGTTATATCTGGAGAGTATGTTATGACTTAGTACAATTTGTGGGAACTGATACAATGTATATATGCGAGAATCAAATCTTATAAGGAATTTCAAATGTTGGAATTTGGTTCTAAGATTTATGGGCTAAGGCTGGAGAAAGAATCTTCAATTATGGTTGTGCTAATGGACTTATATGGATTGTGGTGACATGGGATCCCCCATGGGTATGTGTGCGATGATTTCCTACCATGATTTGATGACCTCGGAACAAATATTGGCACGTCCGAGAACAAACATAGGTTTAGGTGGTGGAGAATATAATGACCCAATCGATTATTTCGAGCTCCAGCATTTTGTTCGATTATTTGAGGCTTTGAGTAGATCCATATGGTATATTATGACCTGCGTGAATGGTTGATTTTGATGTTTAAGAGGTTTAGTATTAATTTGGAAGAGTAATTCTCGTTATAGAAGCTTAAAGTTAGAGGAATTGACCAATATTTGACTTTTGAGTAAAAGGACTTAGAATCGGGATGTGATAGTTTCAATAGGTTCGTATGGTGATTTTGGATATGGACATATGTTCGGATTTAGATTTAGATGTTCCTAGAAGGTTTTGGCGCTTTTTGTCGAAAGTTGGCAATTTGAAGAACTAGAGAGTTTATAGGTTTGACCAAGAGTTGACTTTGACGATGCCAGACTTGGGTTATTTCTTCAGGAATTTGACTAGGTTCACTTAGTCGATTGGAACTTGTGCGCAAAACCTTGTTGGAATCTAGAATGTCTAAGTGTGGTTCGGACGCATTCGACGAAGTTGGCATGTATGAAAAGTTAAGAGAAGATTTGATCCTCAATTCTTGATTTTGATGTTATTTGTGGTATTTTGAGCCTTTGGATAAGTTTAGATTACTTGCTGGTATGATTGGACAACGTCTCGAAGGATTCAGATGTGTTTCAGGGTGGTTTCGGACAATGCTTGTCAAGCTGGATTTCTTTGATTTTCTGGTGCATCGCACCTACGTGGTTTAGGTTGCAGATGCGAAGGGCGCGGGTGTGAGTGCTTGGTTTCTTTCTGCGAAGTAGATGATTCTAGGGATTGATCTCATCTTCGGAATAGGTAGCGTAGTGAGAGGTTGCACCTGCAAAGTTATGCGTGCACCTGCGAGGTTATCTTTGCTGGTCAGTAGTCGCACCTGCATGGGATTTGCATAGATGCAGATACGCTTTTGCGAGGGTTGGTGCACACCTGCAAAGACTTGGCAGGCGGTGGAGTTATGCAAATGCGGTCCTTGGGTCGCAGAAGCAATGCTTGTAGATGCGAGGTATTTGGCCGCATGTGTGATTGGCCCAATAGACTTCTTATTTTCGAGGGTTTCAGTCATTTCTCAAAATTTTTTTTGAGTTTTAGAGCTCGGCTAGAGGTGATTTTGGAGATAAATTTCACACATATTATGAGGGTAAGTAATTTTACTTGATTTTGATTATATATCATGAATCTCCATGGATTTCTACACCCAAAATATGAAATTTTGAGATGAAACTTGGGGTTTTTATCTATACTTTAAGAGAGGGTATTTTGAGGATTATAGTATGATTTGGACTTAGCATTGGAAACTAATTACATATTTGTACTTAACATGTTATATCGGATTTTGGTGTTTGTTTCGGATTTCGAGCACGCAAGCCCCGCTCGATTTTTGTTGAATTTTTGGAAATTCTACAAAGATCGAAGCTTTATGGAATGGGATCGCTTCCTATAGCATTGTATGACTTCTTTGGTTGATGATTGGCTTGGATTTTCGTGATTGGAGGGCTAGAGTAAGATTTTTACATGATTTAAGGTTGAAGGCTAGCTCGGATGAGGTAAGTATCTTGCCTAATCTTGTTGAGAGAAATAACCCTTAGGATATAATCTTATTTGTCTAATGGGAATGTGTTAGAAGCGGTGTATATGCGAGGTAACGAGTATATATGCGGGTGCTATGTATGATTCATGACTAGAGTAGTCTTTAGGCCGTACCATGCCTTGTTTTGGATATTGTGCTCCCGGCTATCATGCTTTATATTCGTATGACTACATGAGATTCTTGAATCATGTTAGAGAGGATGTGTAGACCTTGATTGCCTATTTGAGCATGATGCTTGTTACTATTTGGCGTATTCGCCTAATTTGAGCCGTAGTTGTACACTTCGCACATGCATACCCTAGCATGCTATTTTATTATTCCATGAGTATGTGATTTGGTGCCCGTTGATTGTATATATGTATTCTTGTATATGCTTTTTGTGTGATGGATTGGGTTGACAACACGTGAGTTATCCATGTGGTTATTATCATTATTGGAACATGAGTTTTTCGTGCAGCATGTGAGTTGTCAGTGCGGTTATTATGATTATGGCATGTGAGTTGTCCGTGCTGTGTGTGTATAAGTATCCATCCCCCTAGGGTCGTTCTCACATGTTTCTCTCTTGATAGCGTACACACAGGTTATGAGAAACTGACGGGTTTCTGATTGACGTGGATAATGAAAAAATAATTAGTGGTTGAAATTTGCATCTATTCTCTATTTACAAACTCCTTGGATGTATACATGCTTCTTAATGTGTATCTTCTCTATATGCTAGCTACGAAATATATACATACGTCTTTCATGTATATCTTCTCTATATGCCGCCTTACTTGATGAAATGATTCATGGTACATATATTCTCTATATGATATCCATGTAACTTGACTTGTTTATTCATGCATATCTTCTCTATATGCAAATGCTGGCGGTTATTTGATACTTATGCAATTATTAACGAGCTATTTGATATCAAATTCGTGTTTTCTCTATATGCTGAACTTAATTGGTTATAATGCTTGTACATATCTTCTCTATGTGCACCAATGGCCTTATCTGGACTTCAGGCTTAGATTTCGATGCTGTTGCTGGGCACATGTATATGTTATTGAGCTGCTTCACCGAGGTTAGTTAGGATACTTACTAAGTACATAGGGTCGATTGTACTCATACTTTCTGTACCTTGTGTGCAGATCTTGGAGTTGAGCTACTGTGAGTGATAAAGGCCATCATTGGAAATGTACTAGCGATCTAGAATCAAGCTAGCGCCTATTCATGGTAGCTTAGGACTTATATTTATGTTAATGTAAACTTCAAGTTTACTATTGTTTTTTGTACCAGAGTTATATTATTAATCTTAGTAGCTCATGACTTGTACCACTAGTCCTTGGGATATTGTATGGAGTTCAGTCATTTTATTTATTTGATTAATAATGATCTTTCATTCGAGTTGTGTCATTTGTTGTTTGGCTTAGCTAGTGGATCAGGTTAGGTGCCATCACGGCTTGATAAGATGTTGGATCTTATCGATGGTGAAAAAAATGGTGCCTATGGAAGGTTGGGTAGTTGAATGAAGAAGATAGTGGCAGTAGAATGGATGATTTATTTATGCGATTTTTAGCAAATTATTAGGTGAGATGTGATGAAAGATTAGTGGTATTGTGCATGTGGGTAAAAGATAATGGAGATATTTGAGTAGGTGAAGAAGTTTGAATGTATGAGGAAGGTGATATCGGTGATGAAAATATGGTGGTTTTGTCAGCGATGAAGGCGGGGGCGAAGACTTGGCTTCATAATTGAAGAAGCAAAAAGGGGAGAAAAGGAAAAAGAGATTTTGCTTTTCATTTTTTTTGGTCTCCCCCCCCCCCTCCCCCTTTATTTTGGTCATCTAGTGGTTTAATATTCATATTTACGATCACATGAAATACACATATTTTTTTCAACTTACCTTTCAAGTTGTTACGAACACTCGGCTAATGATTAGAGAAGTTTAAGATAGTGAATTTCAACAACTATAAGAGCTCATTTGGTATGAGAGATAAGGGATAATTAATCCCGAAATTAAATTTGAGATGAGTTTGTCTCATATTTGGTTAGGATAAAATTACGGTATAACTAATTTCGGGATTAGTTATCCCGGGATTGTAATTTTATTTTTATCCTTACAGAAGAGTGAGATAACAATACCAAAATAATTAATCCGAGGATAATTAATTCCGAGAGAATTAATCCGAGGGGTCGTTTGGTACATGGGATAAGAATAATAATCTCGGGATAATGTGTGAGATTAACTTTATCTCATGTTTGATTTGGGGTATTAGCTAATACCGAGATCATTTTTATACTAAAATAGTGGGATTAACTATCCCCTATAGAAGGTCGGGTAACTAATCCCATGACATATCTCACCATATGGGATATTTTAGGATATACCGCCATTGTATCTAACGACTCGTGAGTGTCTAAATGAATCTTCATATAATTAAGGGTCGGATTGACACATCGTGCTATTTATACATCATGCTCTATTAATTTTGAAATTAAACCAATGATATATTTAGATTTTTTACGTGTAAAAAAAGAGATAAGACATAAAATTAAAAATAAGTTTGTAAAGAGGGAATTGACTAATGTGGGTAAGCAAGTGTGTAATTGGAATTTAAAAACTCTTGCCATGTATTCGACAGGGCCCATAAATCATTTTGGAACGCAGCGGAGAGCTCAAAGCTATAGACCACTAACCGTTCCTCGTTTTCTCCGCCCTTTTCAGGCCATTCTTCTTTCTCATATAAACCATATAAGAGCTTCACCAATTCCTCTAAACCACTTCGCTTCCCACTCCTAAATCACTCCTTTAATTCGGCATTTCCAATGGCGTCGCTTCTCCATTCCAAGTCCCCAGCTCTCTCATTCTCCTCCACAATCTCTTCTCCTTCTTCCCTCCGATCTTCCGTGGCGGCGGCATTCCCTCGCCAATACAAACTCCCCGCTGTCCAATCGAAAATCCGTGAGATCTTCATGCCTGCTCTCAGCTCTACCATGACCGAAGGCAAAATTGTCTCCTGGACTAAGTCCGAGGGTGACGTCCTCTCCAAAGGAGAATCTGTGGTGGTCGTCGAATCTGATAAAGCTGACATGGACGTAGAGACATTCTACGGTGGCATTCTCGCTGCTATCGTTGTCAACGAGGGAGAGACGGCTCCTGTTGGCGCTCCTATTGGGCTCTTGGCTGAGGCTGAAGATGAAATTGCCGAAGCCAAGATTAGAGCCAAAGGCCAATCCAAACTAGAAACCTCTCCTGCTGCTACCACTGCCAGTGATGCTGCTGCTGCTGCTGCTGCCCCCAAAGTTGCGATTGTCGCCACTCCTTATGCGAAGAAGTTAGCGAAGCAGCACAAAGTTGATATCAACAAAGTGACTGGGACGGGGGCATTTGGACGGATTACCCCGGAGGATGTCGAGAAGGCCGCAGGGATTACTAAAAGCATCCCCACTGCCACTGCAGTAGCTGCTCCGATCCCGGCTGCGGCTGCTCCTGCAAAAGCGTCTCCAATTAGTTTTCCTGACATTCCAGGGTCGACCCTTGTTCCTTTCACCACAATGCAAATTGCAGTATCAAAGAATATGATGGAGAGCCTCTCTGTTCCCACATTCCGTGTTGGATATCCAGTTAGTACGAACGCCCTTGATGCGCTGTATGAAAAGGTAAGTTCATCTATTTTGAGGCTAATATGTTGATGCATCAAATGCCGTGGTGGGAATTTCATAGAAATGGCAAATGAACTGATACCTATTTGCATTTACATTCTGGGGCCTGACATGCTTTGAAATTCAATTAATAACAGGTTAAGCCAAAAGGCGTTACAATGACTGCACTGTTAGCTAAAGCTGCAGCAATGGCCCTGGCTCAACATCCAGTTGTGAACGCCACTTGTAAAGATGGAAAGAGCTTTACTTATAATAGCAGTATAAATATTGCTGTTGCTGTGGCAATTAATGGTGGATTGATCACCCCAGTGCTTGAGGATGCTGACAAGGTAGCGTAATTACAATCCCTATTTCTAAATGAAGTAACATTCTCTTCGCACGGGTTGGTTATATTCACAATTGAGCTCGAGAAAGATGTAAAGTTTAGTAATATAAGACTTGTCATTTTGTTACCTTGGTGTAGTTGGATCTTTATCTATTGTCTCAAAAGTGGAAGGAATTGGTAGACAAGGCTAGGGCTAAGCAACTTCAGCCACACGAGTACAATTCAGGTAACAATTTGCTTTATTTGATTTGTTCGTCTTTAAATGTGTACCTCTGTAGCTAATTCATCCAGTGAGATCTTTGAGTACTGACATTGAAAGGTTTTGTTTTCAGGGACTTTCACGTTATCCAACTTAGGCATGTTTGGTGTGGACAGATTTGATGCTATTCTTCCTCCCGGCCAGGTTAGAAATTAGATGTAGCATTTTCTTCTATTTCTGTTTACAAGTCATTCAGTTCTTAGGAAGTAGCAACTATTCTGAAACTGGGATAATATTCAGGGGGCTATTATGGCTGTTGGAGCATCAAAACCAACTGTTGTCTCTGACTTTGAAGGTTTCTTCTCTGTCAAAAATAAGATGCTGGTATGTTTTGTATCCAGTTCCTGTGTTCAAGCTGTTGGAAGTGCTAATTTCAATAATGAAAACAGTTGATGAAGTCAATCATGAAAAACCTTTGTTTCTTCCTCTCTTTTGTTGGTCAGGTTAGAGAGTGTTTAGTTGGAGATGGAAAATAACAATCAAGTTTTAGTTATATAAATGCTCACTCTTATTTTATATAAGTTTCTCGCACAACTTGCATGACCCATAATAAAACTAAATTTGTGTAGTTTTGATCTAAATTGTGGTGAAGCCATGAATGTTGAAAGTTGGAAAACAGAACGTATTACATTTACCATCTGCCTATTAAGATCTAAGAGCCTTGGCCTTCCTTCAGGTGATTGCAATAGAAAATCCTGTTACTTGTTTTTCTTCAACGTTTGGTGGCTTCGAGAGGATTTTAATAATAACTGTTTTATCCTTGTATTTCTTTCTTCTATTTTGGGTCTCATATCTTGTTTCATTATTTAAATTCTTTTTCAATAAACTTCGTTTGTTTGTCTTGTATATTGTTTCCACTTGTTAACTTCTAATTAAAATTCTGATTCTCTGAAAATCACACATTGAGTTTATGAAATACTGAAGTGTTATCAATGAGATATCCTCAGATCTTTTACCCACATTCATCCTGACATAGCCCTGCTTTTCTTCTACTTCATTAGTTCGTTCCTATTCTTATCTGTTGCATTACATAGTTGTCCTACATGAGTTGTAAAAGGGCGTCCAGGGAGGTCTATAACGTTCTTGGGCTACTCCACTCATAGCCTAAATGTGTTTGGTAGAGTGCTCAGATTTTTTCACTAATTCCTTTATTTATCTCGTGATCATGGTCCATGGTCTGCCCTTGTGTAAATATATGATCAGTTCCTGTACATGTGAAATCAGTGGCCTTATTATGATTCCATAATTTATTACAATAATAACTACGCTTCAGTCCCAAACAAGTTGGGGTCAGCGATATGGATCGTCACTTCTTTCTTTAAGCTCAACTCATATCATCGTCATTACAAAAACAAAATAAAAGTGAAAGTGAACATAGTTATAGTAGGTTAGCATTGTATGCTTTTACTTCTCCAGATTAGCCATGACATCACATTAAATATTAGACTTTTTTGGGCCTTTTTGGTCTTTCACTTACATTTTCCAATTCTTTCTCTCGATACACCACCTCCATCTCCAATTTTATCTCTCAGCTGTTTGCTAGCGTCCCTCAAATTCTGATTTACCAAAAGGCTTCAAATGGAAGATCATATTTGAGAACTGAGAGCAAAAAATTAAAGTTTCGAGCCTCTGAAGAGTCCCTTGCTATTTGTGCAAACTCACTTTTTTCATCTTCCAGTTGTATTTAAATCTGCAGCTCGACCTTTAATTTGTCAAATCTGCAATCGACTTTTAATTTGTCCAATATAAATGTGGTAACTCTTTTTTCATTTTCTCTCACAGGCTGAAAAGGGTACTCTATATTTTGTACAGTAAATGCTAATACTAATTGACTTTAACTATCAATAGAACCAACAATTGGGTAAGTTAAGTGATCTAACATTTGGTTCAATGTATTATTAGTTGCATTTTGGATTTGAATTCACCATCAAGGAACTAGAAGGAAGACCAGCCGAGAAAGAGGATAAGAAAATTGGGTTTGACTTTTTGAGCAAAAGACGAAAAAGTCCTTCTGATTGTTCTTGTTTAATATGCTGGCAGGGATAATTTGGAAAACTAAAAGATGCATACAATGCTAACCTACTACAGGGATAATTTGGAAAACTAATTGTATGCATCTTTTAGTTCTCCAAATTATCCCTGCCAGCATATTAAACAAGAATAATCAGAAGGACTTTTTCGTCTTTTGCTCAAAAAGTCAAACCCAATTTTCTTATATATATATTACCAACTATTACCAACTAGTCTAACAAGTCTAAAACCTATTACCAACTAGTAGGTATCACCTTTTTATGGCTCTTTCTCTTCAATTGTGTCCTATCTTTAGCGAGGTCTGCATTGATTCCAAGGATTTGTAGTTCTTTCGAGATAACTTCCTTTTATGTGATTTTAGGTCTACCCCGTCCATTTTGACACTTTTACTAATCATACTTTCACACCTATGGACTGGTGCATCATTGGGTCAATTAAGAACAAGACCATCAGACCATCTCAGGCGATCTTTTCTCATTTCGCAAAAGCTTGCTACTTGCACCTTTTGGCTAATGTGGACGTTTTTAATCTTATCTAATCTTGTGTGATCGTACATCCATATTAACATCTGCATATTTGTGACACTCATCATGTGGATATGTTGGACTTTATCAGCCCACCGTTCACTGACATATGGCGTAGCCAGTCTTATAGTTGTTCTATAACACTTACCTTTTCACTTTGGTAAGCATCCTTCTATCACATATACCCCAATAGCAGTTCTCCATTTCAACCATCTGGTTTAAATCCTATGCATAACATCTTCATATTATTCCATTCTCTTGAACCAACAAGCCTAGATATCTATATTATTGGCATTTTGGCACCCTAATCCCATCTCGTCTCACCTCAACTTTGCTCTTCTCATGTAACCATGTACTCAGTCTTACTTCTACTTATCCTACAACCCTTACTCTCTTAGGTGTTTCGTCAATTACTATAATATCATCAGCAAATAGTCTACACCATAGGACCTCATCTTGTATTGTGTTAGTTAGCTCATCCATAACTAGGGTAAATAAGTAGGCGCTCAACCTACTGTTATTTGGAACTCCTCTGTGTCTCCTAATACTATTTGCACGCTAGTGACAAATCCATCATACATGTTTATGACATATATATTTAATATGAAATTCCTTTTTTCTCCATTACCCACCAAAGGACCTTTCGTGTTATGCTATCATATGTTTTCTCTAGGTCAAGGAACACCATGTATAGATCTTCTTTCTTTTGCAATAAATTTTCGTCAATCTTTTTTGCTAGAATATAGCCTCCATTATAGATCTACCGAGCATAAATACAATTTGGTTCTTTGTCACCCTTATCGTGTTTCTAAGTCTACGCTCTATCACTCTTTCCTAGAGTTTCATCGCATGACTCATAAGTTTAATGCCACGATGGCTCACACAGATTTGAGTATCTCTGTTCTTATAGATCGTAGTCAAGATACTCTTCCTCCACTCTTCGAGCATCCTACCACTTCTTAGTATATCATTAATTAGCTTGATGAGCCATTCTACTCCAACCTCTCCAAGACACTTCCAAAACTTCTATAGGTATACTATCTGGACCACAAGCTTTCTAATCTTCATATCTTTCATGGCATCCTTTATATTTGTCAGCCTAATTCTGCTGGTGTAGCTAAAATTTTGATTGTTCAGAGACCTCTGGGGGTCTAAAATGCTATTCTCTTGGTTCGAGTTGAACAATTAATCAAAGCTTCTCCACCTTCTGCTTTTGGCAACTTCCTACAATACTTCTTTTTAGCTTTAATAACATTTGCATACTTTATTGATCGATGCTTAATTTATTTTAGGCTTATTGTTGTTAGTATTTATGTCTTGTTGGGGCTGTGTCATGGGGATTCCATTTTGAGCCTGATTTAATTGTCTCTGTCTTGGCCCACTAGCCAATAAATGTTTTGCCTTTTGACCGCTAAGGGAGAAAGCTTGACAACTTCTTTATAAGCATTTTCTGTTGAGCATATTGCTTAGCCCTCAAATCTTTCGTAGTTGGTGATTTGCTTGATTTTCGATCAACATTTCTTCTATAGAAACATTAGGAAACTTTCTAGTGTAGCACATTTGTTAATCTCTTACCTTTGGTTCCTTCACCTTGTCTCCTGTTGCTTGTCTCTTAGTCTCAGAAGAATACTTAACTGCAGCAATCTACTTTTACAAATCAAGCAGTTTTAGAAGAGGGATAATACATAATTACCTCCTTGGGCTTGTCGCAATTTGTGAGATGCACCCTTCTACTTTGCGGGGGTCCTATTCCCCCTTTAAATTAATTCGAAGTGAAACTATTACTACCCTAGATACTGATAACCAGATATAAGTCAGGACAGTGCATCCCACGCGTTGCCACGTTAATTCCATGTCATTTTCTTTTTTCAATTGATTTTGGTTTTCTTTTGCGATTGTTTTTATCATTTTCCTTCTTCATCGTGTTTCTTTGTTCAAGTGACCATTTTCGAAGTTACAATGATGAGATTGGTCTCGAGGAACACCAATCCAGTGTTGTGAAGAGCGTAAAGCGAGGAAAAGCGACAAGTCCCTTTTCGCTTAAAGCAAGAAGCGAGAAGCAAGGGCTCGCTTTTTTGAAGTGAAGCAGAATTTAAAAAAATAAATTAAAATAAATACTGGATAGACAACACATGTAACTTTAAGCAAATGTTCAATACTTCAATGTAAAAACTAAAGAGTAGCATCAATTAAAGCACAAAATGAGCATCCTATTCTTCTACAAGATTCAATGAAATGAAAAAAATGGCAGTAAGTATATGAAAAAAAATAGCAGTAACTGAAACGAAAAAAATTGGGTAGCATTTCGCTGCAATTTATCATTGAAACAGTGAAAGAAAAAGAAGAAGAAGATGAAGAAGAGAATGAGAAAAAATACTGAAGGAAATTTTTTTTTTTCCAGCATTTCGCTGCTATTTTGGGACTGAAACAATAAAAGAAAAAGAAAAAGAAGGAGGAGGAGGAGGAGGAAATCACATACCTGGGCTTGAACTTGATAAACTTTTAAAACTTTTAATGTTGGCTGCCCTTAACATGTAGAAGCGCTCGCTTTTGTCGCTTTTACGCTTCTTGCTTTTTTTGCAGAAGTGCGCAGAAACGCTCCCTTTATTCAACCTGCTACGCTTCACATCACAGAAGCGCCCGAGGTCTAGCTTCGCTTCGCTTCGCGCTTTAAGCGCTGAAGCGAGCGCTTTTCACAACACTGCACCAATCCCATATCCCTTTCTCCTGTTTCCATTCCATGGCTTTGTGATGGGTTTCTTTTGATGAATTTCGCTCTTTTATTTTCTTTTTCTTTTTCTTCCATATTTTCGGTCCTATTTTTGATTATTTCTTCTCCTTTCTCTCTTTCTTTGTATCAAGCATGCGGACTTAATTAAAATAAAATAAACGAGTTTGACCCTCTTTTTATTCACCTAAAACCTAGCTTTACAATCTCCATCAGAGAAAGAAAGCCACTGGATGTCTCCACCGTGCTTCATTCGAGGAAACCACGGAATCTCGTTTTCATCGAACCCACCATTTTATAACCAACCACTACCTTCAGCCTTCTCTTCACGATATAAATCTCACCTGAGAATAGATGGTTTTTTGAAAAACAAAATCATGGGATGTCTATTAGGTTGTGTTGTTTCTGGTTGAAGCTTCCTAAGCTTTTTCTTGAAATTGATGTAGTGGAGATGGTGGCAATCTAAGTGTTAGTGGATGTGATTTTAGTGGGTGAATATGTGTGGTGTAACTTTCTTTTAAAAAAGAAATTCTGGTGGTTTGGTGGTTTGGTGGAAATGGAGGCGATGAAGTGGAGGAAGTACCTGTAATTAAAAGAACGAAGAAGATAAGAAAGAAACGAAAAGAAAAGGAAAACAATGAGGAGAAGTAAAACAAAAAAGGAAGAAAAGTAATAAAAATACATTTAATAAAAAATCTTGCAAAAATTAAATTTTTAATTTTCTTCTTTGATCCCCTCACTCTCTTTAAGCAAGTGATATATACTGTCCATGCCATGTGGCTTCGGAAGGGGGTAATCATACCAGTTCAAAGTTGTTAAAGGGGGTCATAGGACTCCTGCAATGTACGAGGGTGCAACTAAAGTGAGACAACCTCAATGGGTAAATATGTATTATCCCTTTAGAAGACATAACACATGATTATTTTGCTAGTATGGCAGTAATATCAATTGCAGAAATAGTGGCAGCATGTTTAAGTGGATATGAATGAGACGTGTGAGAGGGACAGTCAATCAGGTGTATGCGTAGAGAGTAACAGAGGAAAAGGAAAAGAGAATGAGCTGTACACAAAAGAAGGCCTAGGGCTGCCACTCCATCTCTGCTTAGACAAGGTTTCTAGCAATTTGGACTCTTCTGGCAGATTTCTGAACCAAATGATACACAAAAAATGGGTTGCGTCTAAGGTGGCTGAGGATATGCATAGTGGAACTATAATTGGACCCAGCTAGAGTCGAATTAACAGTTGGGGATTTTGACATAAGAGGTGCCTATCTGACCTGAACCAAAAGCAGGTGAGTTGTGGTCACAAACATGGTAGAATGGTGTGAGTTCCCGCATCGATAATGTCAACCCTTTCATCCATCAGGTATGCGAAGGGTCCATCGGGTATGCGAATGGGAGCCATGTGCTTGTTAGATCACCAGACACCAGTAATTTTTAAATCAACCACGTCACCATGTTTATGTGATGGAATTCTTATCATGGTAGGGATGGTAGGTATGCGAAGGGTCCATCGGGTATGCGAATGGGAGCCACGTACTTGTGAGATCACCAGTTATATTTAAATCAACCATGTCACCATATTTATGTGATGGAACTCTTATCATGATAGGAATTCATGCACCTCGTGATTAGTAGCTATATAAAGTTTGGGACCCAGTTGATTTTTGTGGCATAATGGTGTTTAATTCAGAACAATTAGACTGTTTCATGGCTAACAATTAATATCTTTTTTCATTTAGGAAATTTAGTGGCTTCTGTTGATCTGGAGCTGTACTTTTGTTTATATTTTTCCATTTTAGTATAGTGGGGTTTGTAGAGATAACTCGGTATATCTAAGGAGTAATGATGGAGTTAGTTAGGTGGTTCAAATCACTAGTATTTGGGATTTTTTATTATTGGAATCTATTATTTGCTCTCACATTTTAGCTCCTTTGACTGCAAGCTACAAGAATAAAAAGAATTTTACTCCTCGTTTGCCTTCTTTTTAATAATTATCATATGAAAAGTAAGATGCATGTGCTGAATACTTGTCTTAAATGTGGTTATGAGGCCTACTATGAATGCAGATCATGTGCCCCGTGATCGGATGATCATTTCTAGGGTGGATGGGTAGTGCTTAAACCTGTTTTAGTATATGTAAATATGTTCTCATTTTTTCTGTCATGTGCCTCCTCATCAGATAGTCCCACCAGGCATCGATGAATGGTAGTCCTTGGTCATCATCTGTTTATGAGTTTTCTTTTTTCACGTTTTTCTACAATAAAAACTACACCTCAATCCCAAATTAGTTGGTGTTGGATATGTGAATCCTTAACATTCATTTTGCTCTATTCTAATTGTTCGTTTCCAATAAATAATAAATTTTTAATATTACAAGTTCTGCATTTTTCTAGAGACATGCAGGTTTTTAAACAAACTTAACTATACTAGCACAATTACACCTTAATCTGTACCTGTTGGTATTGCCAATATACATCTTTTGTTTTCAGGTGTTCAGTTGTTCAATTATAGGTTTTCCAGATTTTACTTGTCCCCTTTTAACACCTTCAATCATCATAATTTTGCATCTATTGATGGCACACTTGAAGGTTCTAAGTAGGACATGGTCAAATCATAGGAAAGGACCTCCCATTTATCCCTTATGTGGTGTCTGAACACTATTTGCACCTTCTATGACATGTGGTCACGTGTGATATAATCTAGTCTTGTATCATCATGCATCCATCTTAACATTAATTTCTACAATACTCACCTCGTAGGAAGTGATGGCCGTTAGTGGTGAGAAACACACTCCCATATAGTATTGTTAGTCTCCTCTATGTAGAGCTTGCCTCTCATTTTGAGAGGTATTTTCATATCGTATAGCATTCCCATATCATTTTCTCAATTTTGGTCATACTATTTTCAGTTATATATGTTAGATATTCTTCTATCTTTTGAAATGCGGAGTCTAGATATTTGATTTGTCTTCGATTAGACATCTAGTCCTGTCTAATTGCACTTTTGACTTATCCTGTATATACATAACGCTAGAAGATATAGCACTATAGTCTTGTTGGTTAGCCTATCTACATGCATCGTCAGACCATTTTTTAATTGGTTATTCCTTGTGCTTGTACAGTTCTTGGATGAGTCTATATCTCTGCTTATCTGGTCGGACTGCAAACTTAGGCATGAGCGTAATGATATTTGGCTCTTTTATGCTGGCTCCAACCTTTTTCTGTCTATTTCAACGTGTACCGTGTTGCTTGAAAGAGAGTACTATTACTGATATTGTAATTAATCGAAGTACAATCATTTGAA
Source organism: Nicotiana obtusifolia (assembly GCA_002018475.1). NCBI lineage: Eukaryota > Viridiplantae > Streptophyta > Magnoliopsida > Solanales > Solanaceae > Nicotiana > Nicotiana obtusifolia. The sequence continues at coordinate 25,611 of MCJB01049864.1, forward strand.
TGTACATGCTTTGAAGCTTAACCGAGGCCCTGCTATAAGATTGCGTGACATAACGTTCTTAACCTAACCTCCTAATTATGTTATACAGGTGAATGTCACGGCAGATCACCGGATTATTTATGGTGCTGACTTGGCAGCCTTCCTTCAAACGTTCTCAAAGATTGTCGAGAACCCAGAGAGCTTGACAATGTAGATGCTTTCAATCAATAGCTTCTGACCATTTTCTGCTATGTTGTAATAAAACTTTCCGATTATATTGCATTCTTGAAATTTTATGGAATGAAACAATAATATTTTTTCCCTTTTGCTGATTTTTGGATACTTTTGCCTTTTGCAAATTCTGAATATTAAACATGCTTAATGACTTAAGCAAATCGGTAACAGTAGTGGGGTTAGTTTAACCTCATTAGTTTATCGAGTTGGCAGGTGACGAAAACTGATGTTCATATTTTGAAATTGTAAGTATTGACAAAACTGTCATTCAAGGTGGTCAAGGATTGATTTATTCAAGTGAATGGAACAGGCAATGCAATGTGTAAAAAAAATAAATTCCTATTCAGGTGATTCTAAGGACAATATAAGGTCAAATGCAAAGATTCCTTAGTTAATCTACAGTCTCCCAATCAGCGCAGTATCTGGAAAGATTACTTGATGGCCTTGATACGATGAATGTATTCATGAAATTCTTACCTATTAGACATTGCAGGCAGTCAAAAATGTAAAAGCACAAGCACAAAGGAGATAGATATGCATGAACGTCACAGAGGTAAGAGCTCAGCCTACACATCAAGTGGCTAAGTCTAGCTCCCACTTAATAATTACACTTGCTTTGTAACAAACTTCTCAATTTTTCAGATTTCTTACTATACCTGAACTTCGTATCTGGTAAATGTATATCAGTCATCTTTTTAAATTTCAATTTTCGGAAGACTCCAAAATTTCTTGTGTGTAAACTCGATTATATCTGAACTTTCATAACTAAATAAGTTAAGAAGATAACAAAGATGGTTAGGACAGATCTTTTGACTTGCTAATTTGGTTTCACATCCAACATCCACAAAATGCCAATTGGCTTAATACATTAAATCCTCCGTAAACTTGGCTCAGTTAGCAACTTACGCACTATATTTCTATTGTTTACCCTAGGCTTCGGGTAACAATTAAATTTGTACGTGGTTTTAAGGACACGTGATTTGGTTTGATACAAATAATGGACGAGTAAAAATAAAGACTAAATTCAGTAAGTAAATTGAGAAAGAATGCAAACCACCAATCTAGAATAGCTTCACCTTCGTAGAATTCTCTAAGATTGACAAATATGAAGCAAATAGATAAAGAAAACGATTAGAGCAGGCTCTGTTTTCCTATATTGATCGCTGTTTTTCTGATGCCTTTTACAATTATGCTACCCCTTTATATAGGGAGGGGAATGAGTCTTACACAAGGTAAAAAAACCTATCTACAAGGTAAAATATCCCTTGAATTACTGACTTCAACGTCTTTGCTGATTCCCGCCGAGATATTTACGTATCACGGGATTTCTGGTCCTTCTGTTACACAAATCTGATAATTTTACCCTAGAGCGTTTTACCCTAATCGACCTTAACAATCTCATCTCGGACATCTTGGTTTCGAGTTCCGTTCCGATGGCATCTGGTCTCGACTTTCATTCCTTAATGTCTCGATCCCGGCCTATCGAGTAGTAATTCTGATCGACACCGGCCGTACGCATTCGATCCCGATATTCCCTATGCAAGCGATCGAATTCGACCCCATACAGATAGTCCCCTCGTTTTCTAGAAAGTAATGATGAAAAACGATATGAGCCGTCGCTTTTAAGATTAGGTTAAATGGAGACATACTTATGGCGCGCATGACACGGAATTCGGGGAGTCACATCAAAAGAAACAAAACGTCATATTGATAAGTGACGGTGGCATCATGATGCACGTGGTAAGTATCGAAAATGTCTTTTCATAGACCAATTGAAGACAAACCTCTGCAATGCCTGCAAACGCTAATTAATGCTTCCCCATTTTGGGACGCGAACTACCACCTTTAAGAGGGTATAAACGGCCCCCTTTTCCTTCAGTTCCAAAGTTTGCGTTATTTGAGCATTATATTCTTCAAGTTCTCTGAGTTTGTTCATAAGTGATCTTCCCCTTTGTTTTTGTCTCACCCCTGCATCTACTAGCTTCTTTAACTCTTTATTTCCAATGGCAAAGAAATCCAAATTTTTTCCCAAGAAACAAACCCCCTCTTCCTCTCAACCCGCTGAAGAACCTGAGCCTGTCGTTGTTGAGGAAACTACGACCGAGCCCCCTCTAAAAGCGTTCGTATCGGTTAGGTGTTCAATCGGTTCCGATTTTAAGGTAGAGAAGGCTTCTTCTGTACCGGGCCGGGGCGAACCGGTCACTAGATACATTTGTTCGATTACGAACAAAATCATCGATAGGTTGAAGGAAGATTGCAACTGGGTTGGTAAGGACGTGGTGGTACCCGCGCCGGAAGAAGCGGTTACCACCCACGTGGAGGGCTATTTAAGTGTTTACACTTATCCCTTCACGTTGGGCCCTTTGGACCCTATCATCGTCGCCTTTTGCAAAAGGTACGATGTAACGCTGGGTCAGATTCACCCCTCTATTTGGAGAATAGTCATTCTCTTCCGCTTTTTTGTGAGTAAGATCGATGGGCACCCCTTTACCCTCGATCACCTCCTGCGGCTATACAGTCCCCGAATCTTCCGAGGGGGACTAATAAAACTTGCTCGCCGGGCAAGCAAAGCCCCTTCTCGAGCATCGACAAGGATAGGGATCGGGGTTGGATGAGTCGATTTGTTTGAATAAAGATGTCGGACCTGATCCCGGCCGAAGACATGCCGTTCCCTGAGAAGTGGAACATGAACCGTAAGTGCTATCCTTCTGTTTCAATATGTCCGATCTTTTTCCTTCGTTATTTCACTAACCAATTTCACATGGTGTAGCTGTTTCTCGAACGCCGGCTGCGATTATGCACTTGAAAGAATGGGTCGAGAAGGTGGTGTCTCAAAGGACCTGTTCGGAGCGTGCCTGGCGCGAGATATCAAAGGGCCGATGGGAGGCCAAAAATCATGGTGAGACTAATAACGTTTAAATTCTACGCCTTATGTTATCGATAATGCTGCTGACTTATAAATTACTTCACTCTTCATTTGCAGGTCTATCGAAGGACGTTGAAATGAGGCCAGCGTACCCTGGTAGAGAGATTCCCTGCCATCCCCCTGCCTCAGAACATGAGAAGGAGAAAAAAAGGAAAGAAGTCCCCAGTTCTTCTGGGCCCGAGAGGAAAAGGCCGAGGAAAAGGATAGCTCACAAGCACAAGATCTCGAACTTAGCTTATCGATTGGACAATGAGTCCGAGGAGGACGAAGACCTCGAACCTTTGGGCAGCGAGCCATCATGGGCAGTCCCCGAACAGAGGGCCGATGAAACTCATCTTCATCGAGTAGAGGGCCTCGAGATGGGGGCGAGAATTGGGGCTTCCGCCGATGCGAGAGAGGCGACGCAGGGAATCTCGGGTCCCCCGGAAACAATGGACTCCCCTACTTTGTCGGAGTCAACTTTTAACGAGGCCCGAGCCGCAAAAGGACACTCCCCGAGCAAAGGTCCTATACCGGAAGGACCTTTCCAAGGTTTCTTCGACGGCGTTGAATCAGCGGATACTTTTGGGCTCGAAGTGCCAAGGAAGAGTCTCTCCACCGGAACGAGCAAGGTGTATTTCAGTCCAAAGCTGGTCGATAGATTTCCTACTTCGAGTTCAGATCCTGATTGGAAGCGGATAGTAAAGTTTGTCATTCCCGAAGATGCTAGGGCCCTTGTGGCTAGTTATCTTCGGTGTTTGGTAACCGAAGAAGATCAGGCCGCGATAGACGAGGTGGATGTACCTTGCTTGTTCAATGAGGCTCAACAAGCATTAAGTAAGGGAAGTCTCTGATAAGCCTTGTCTGGTGTTTGCCATTTTGCATTTTAATCTTTGACTAACTGTCATATTTTTTCTTATAGTTGTAGGCCTCGGTGCTTCATCATGAGGCTTTTCTTCGACAAAGGGAAGAAATGGCGTGTCGTGAGCGGCTCGGAGGGGAGATGTCGACCCTTCAGGCCGAACTAGACTTTGTGCATAGAGAATATTCTGGCTTAATCGATCAGATGGGGCAACAGCTTGACTAAATAAACCGATTCCGATTTGAGGCGAGTGAGGCCAAAGCAGAAATTAATGAATGGAGAACCAGGACCGATCTGCTGACTTCAGAAAAAGAGGCCCTCCAAGCCCAAATGGTTTCTTCGGAAAATCAATTATCAGAAGCAAAAGAGAAAATCGAGGCTCTGACTAAGAGCACCGATATGCTTCAATCCCAAGTCGAGGCACTCACCTCAGATCGTGAAATTTTGGTCAACGAGCTGCAATCGGCAAAATCAGAGGTTGCTGCATCCAAGGCTGAGGCCGATGAGTTAGTAGCCCAATACAGGGCCGATGCCGAGGCTGCTCAGGAACAATCGAAGATTTTGGTCAAATATACCAAGTGCCAAACCCGCCTATCTGTTCTTGAAGAGTTACAAGCTCGGGGCTTCGATCTATCAGACGAGATCGATGCTAAAAAGATCGAAGCCGAAGCCAGAAAACTAGCCTTCCCAGAAGAAGAAGAAGAAGAAGACTCCGAGAATTCTTAATAAAGCGCCTCTTTTGTATAATTTTTTTTTGTACTGAAGTCCCCATTTCTGTAAACATAATTTGTTCATACATATATAAAATCCTTCTTTTCTTTCCATTCCTTGCTGACTTATTTCGATTCTCTGTACTAGAACCGATGGTTCAACTTGGTGACTTTTCTGTTCTCCAGGCTTAGTTTAGACTTAGCCAATTTTAGGATATGCCTTAGCAGACTTTCCCTTTCTTTGATCGATTTGGTAAGGCTTTAGCCTCGAAAAGATCTGGGGTTTGCCTCAATAGGTCTTACTTCCCTTCGAGTTTCATTAACTCGATACGGCCTCGACCTTTCAGGAAATCGGGGTTTGCCTTAACAAGTCTTACTCCCCTTCGAGTTTCATTAACTCGATATGGCCTTGACCTTTCAAGAAATCCGGATTTTCCTTAACAGGTCTTACTCCCCTTCGAGTTTCATTAACTCGATATGGCCTTAGCCTTTTAAGAAATCGGGGATTGCCTTAACAGGTCTTACTCCCCTTCGAATTTCATTAACTCGATATGGCCTTAGCCTTTTAAGAAATTGGGGATTGCCTTAACAGGTCTTACTCCCCTTCGAATTTCATCAACTCGATATGGCCTTGGCCTTTTGAGAAATCGGGGTTTGCCTTTGTAGGTCTTATTCCCCTTTGATTAGATTTGATTTTCGTATGAAACTCTGAGAAATGTTAGTTTTTGATCGAACAACGAAAATCGAAATGGCCCTTGGGCTCGGAGACAGGATATCGGTGCAAAAGAACTTTTATTAGCATTCAAGTGCTTGTACAATTTTCTTAGGGGATAGATCACCCTATTTGGGTACGGTTCTTTTGACCGTTTGACCTTACATCGATTCCTAATGATCTATGAGAAGTTCCCCCGAATTGAAGTAGCTAGGCAGTCTTCTGATATTTAAGGTCGATCGATGTTTAGCACCAAACATTGTTGCCTTCGATATGCGACCAGTCTAAGTTAGCACGTTTTCTGGTTGCCTCATTAAAAACCTTGCTGTAAAACCCAATTTGGGACAAAACCGGTCGAAGGGAAAAAGAGTATAACGCGTGCTTTCAGTCCTAATGTCCTATGCTTTCTGGCTCGAGGTCACTTTACTTGATACCTGCAGGTGTTAGTAACATAAAACAAATAAACGAAGAATAAAAGATCATACCTCAACAATAGTATCATCTCAAGTGGTTTATGTTCCAATTGTTTGGCAGCTGTTTGCCGTCCATTGTTCCAAGCTTGTATGATCCCTCTCCGGTGATCTTTAGGATGGACCAAGGCCCTTCCCAGTTTGGCCCTAAATTCCCTTCGTTTGGGTCTCGAGTATTGGGTGTGATTTTTCTGAGCACTAGGTCTCCGATGTTGAAATGTCGAAGATGGGCTCTCCGGTTGTAGTACCTTTCAATCTTTTGCTTTTGGGCGGCCAATCGAACAAGGGCTGCTTCCCTTCTTTCATCCAATAATTCCAAACTTGTATTCATAGCTTCGCGATTCGATTCCTCGGTTGCATAGCGGAATCTGATGCTCGGTTCACCTACTTCAACTGGTATCAACGGTTCAGCACCGTATACTAGGGAGAAAGGAGTGGCCCCGGTGCTGGTTTTCTCGGTTGTGCGATATGCACATAGGACTTTAGGAAATATCTCTTTCCACTTTCCCTTTGCGTCAGTTAATCTCTTTTTGAGATTTCGAAGTATGGTTTTGTTGCTCGATTCAGCTTGTCCATTGCCGCTGGGGTGATAGGGCGTCGATAGGATCCTTTTGATCTTGTTATCCTCGAAGAACTTCTTCACTTTGCTGCCAATGAATTGCTTCCCATTATCACACATGATCTCTGATGGCATCCCAAATCGGTAGACGATGTGATCCCAAATGAAATCGGTCACTTCCTTTTCCTTAATCTTCTCGTATGCCTGCGCTTCAACCCATTTGGAGAAATAGTCGGTCATAAAGAGAATGAATTGAGCCTTACCTGGCTTGTAAGGGAGAGGGCCGATGATGTCCATTCCCCATTTCATGAATGGCCATGGCGACAAGACCGAATGCAATGTCTCCCTCGGCTGGTGGATCATCGGTGCGTGCCTTTGGCACTCGTTACACTTGCGAACGAACTCCTTTGCATCTTTTTCCATATCGATCCAATAATAGCCGGCTAGGATTATTTTTCGAACGGATTCGACACCGGAATGATTCCCGCATGTGCATTCATGTATTTCCCTTAAAATATACTCGGTGTCACCCGGTCCTAGACATATCGCGAGGGGGCCACCGAATGTCCTTCTAAATAAGGTTCCGTCATTAGATAAATAGAACCGAGCCGCCTTTGTGCGCAATGTTCTCGATTCTTTGGGATCCAAAGAGAGCTTACCGGAGCTGAGATACTCTATATACTTGTTCCTCCAATCCCAAGTCAGACTAGTTGAATTGATTTCGGCGTGGCCTTCCTCCACTGTCGACCTTAAGAGCTGCACGACCTTTTCGGATTCGATCTCTTCATCTTCGACTGATGATCCCAAATTGGCAAGGGCATCGGCCTCACTGTTTTGCTCTCGAGGTATATGTTGCAAGGTCCATTCTTTAAACCTATACAGCGTGACTTGAAGCTTGTCTAAATACCTCTGCATTCATCCTTCTCTGACTTCAAAAGTTCTGTTAGCTTGATTGACCACAAGGTGGGAATCGCACTTGGCTTCGATTATCTCCGCTCCCAGGCTTTTGGCCAGTTCTAAACTTGCAATCGTAGCTTCATACTCCGCCTCGTTGTTAGTTAATTTTACAGTCTTTATAGGCTGTCGAATCGTATTCCATTTGGGGGATTTAGCACGATGCCAAGCCCCGATCCCTTCGCGTTCGAGGCGCCGTCTGTGAACAAGGGACACACTGCCGAAGGAGTCCTCGATTCGGTCATTAATTCTCTCTCGACCTCGGGTATTAGCGACGGTGCAAAATCGGTGAGGAAATCCGCCAACACTTGAGATTTAATCGCCGTTCAGGGCCGATACTTGATATCGTACCCGCTTATAGCCCACTTGGCCAATCGGTCGGATAGCTCGGGATTGTGCATTATGTTTCTCAATGGGTAGGTCGTTACTATGCATATGGGATGGCATTTGAAGTAGGGTTTTAGTTTCCTGGAGGCACTCAATAAAGCGAGTGCTTTTTCTAATGGAGGGTATCTAGTTTCGGCCTCGCCTAATGTTCTACTAACGTAATAAATAGGAAACTGCGTACCTTGTTCTTCTCGAACCAGGACCCCACTTACCGCTACTTCCGAGACGGCAAGGTAGAGGTACAGTCGTTCCTCTATTTTTGGCGTATGCAACAAAGGTGGGCTAGAGACGTACCTCTTAATTTCTTCTAAGTGCGCGCTGACACTCCGGAGTCCACGAGAAATTGTTCTTCTTTTTCAACAGGTTGAAAAATCGGTGACTCCTATCGGATGATCTCGAGATAAATTGGACCAGAGCGGCTATCCAGCCTGTCAGCTTTTGCACTGCCTTTACATTATCTATGATTGTAATATCTTCGATAGCCTTGATCTTCTCGGGGTTGATTTCTATTCCTCGATTCGAGACCATGAAACCGAGAGATTTGCCCGAGCCCACACCAAATGTGCATTTCTCCGGGTTCAGCTTCATGTTGTACCGTCTCAGTACGTCGAACGTTTCCTGCAAATGGCTCAAATGGTCCTCTGCTCACAGGGACTTAACTAACATATCATCAATATAAACCTCCATTGTTTTTCCTAGTTATTTTTCGAACATTTGGTTTACTAGGCATTGGTAGGTGGCCCCCGCATTTTTTTAACCTGAATGGCATCATGTTATTGCAGTATGTACCATACTTAGTGATGAAGGATGTCTTTTTCTGGTCATCCGGGTCCATTCGTATTTGGTTATAGCCAGAGTAAGCATCGAGAAAGCTAAGGGTCTCATGGCCAGCGGTAGCATTGATCATGCGATCGATGTTGCGTAAGGGAAAAGAATCTTTAGGACATGCCTTGTTTAAATCCTTATAATCTATGTACATTCTTAATTTATTTCCCCTTTCAGGGAATATTACTACTTTTGCTAACAATTCTGGGTATTTAACTTCCCGAATGGACCCTATTTTTAAGAGCTTAGTTACCTCATCCTTGATGAATGCCTGTTTGACTTCAGATTGAGGCCTCCTTTTTTCCTTGACCGGCTGGAATTTTGGATCGATGCTTAGTTTGTGGGTCGTTATCTCCGGTGGTATACCTGTAATGTCGAGATGGGACCAAGCGAAGGAATCTTCGTTAGTTATAAGGAATTGTATAAGTTTTGCCTTGAGGTTGGAACTTAGGTCTGAGCCCAAGTATACCTTTCGATCTGGCGAGTCTTCTCGGAGCGAAACTTGCTCGAGTTCCTCGATCGTCGATTTAGTTGCGTTGGATTCATCGGGACCGACGAATGACCGGGGGACCCCGTAGCTGTCATCTTCGAGATGCTCCTGTTCACCTTCATTTGTCGAAGGCAATGCCTGTGATTGCTATTTGACCCTTTGAGAAGGAGCTGCTGGTACCGGTATTGCTTCCTCTACTGCGTACATCTCTTTCGCAGCTGGTTGCTCCCTATAAACTGTTATAATCTCATCGGTCGATGGGAATTTCAGCACTTGGTGTAGTGTTGAAGGTACCGCCCTCATATCGTGGATCCACGGTCTCCCGAGCAAGGCGTTGTACCTCATGTCTCCGTCGATCACGCAGAATTTTATTTCTCGAATGGTACTGGCAGTGTTTACAGGTAATGTTATTTTGCCTTTGGTCATTTCACACGCCATGTTGAATCCATTGAGAATCCAAACTACAGGGACAATTCGGTCTGTCAGCCTGAGTTGTTCGATAACCCATGATCGGATTATGTTGGCCGAACTACCAGGATCGACCAGTACGCGCTTTACCTTCGTCTTGTATACAAGCACCGATATTACTAACGCGTCGTTGTGAGGTTGCATGATTCCTTCTGCATCTTCTTTGCTGAAATGCAAGATGCCCTCCATCGCATAATCCCGAGTGCGCTTTTCCGGGGTGATGGATATCTTAGTGCGCTTTAATACCGGACCTTGGGGCGCATCTACTCCGCCGATGATCATATTAATTGTGTGTTGTGGCCCCTCCTGGTTCACTTGCTTATTCCTGTTTACATAATGATTTTTGGCTCGGTCGCTCAAAAACTCTCGAAGATGCCCATTTTCGAGCAACCGTGCCACCTCCTCTCTTAACCATCGACAGTCTTCTGTCCTAAGCCCATGTGTACCATGATATTTGCATATCAAACTGGGGTCTCTTTTGGCAGGGTCCGATCGCAGTGATCGAGGCCATTTAGTGTCCTTAATACGACTGATAGCCGACAAGAGAGTAGCCGCATCGACGTTGAATTTGTACTCCGATAGCCGCGGTGCTTCTCGATGACCAGTGGTTCTCTCGAAGTTGTTTCTCATCATGGGTCCTCGGTTGTTCCGATTATGATCGTTCCTTATTTCGCGTCTTGGGGAGCCCTGCCTTGTTGGAATTACTATCCAGTCCCCAGGATATGGTCGATGCCTATCTCAGCTCAGTCTTGATTTTCGATAAGTATCCCTTCGAACCCTATCATAAGTTCTGATGGGGTAAATAGATCCCGAAGGGGCTCCAAGTTGGTTGTCCTCGACTCTGATCTTTGACTGGTATCGGTTGTGTATATCCGCCGATGTGGCGACCGGATACTCAATCAAATTCTGTTTGAGTTGCTGCGAAGCCGTTGAACTTCGAGCGTTGAGTCCTTCGGTGAAGGCTTGTACGGCCCAATCGTTAGTGACCAGTGGCAGGTCCATCCGTTCCATCTGAAAACGAGATACAAATTCCCTGAGCATCTCATTTTCCTTTTGCCTAACTTTGAACAGGTCCGATTTCCGCGTCTCCACTTTGATAGCGCCTGCATGTGCTTTTACGAAGGTGTCTGCAAGCATAGCAAAAGAGTCGACGGAATTAGGGGGCAAGTTGTGATACCAAGTCATGGCCCCTTTAGACAAGGTTTCTCCGAATTTCTTCAAGAGAACGGACTCGATCTCATCGTCTTCTAAGTCGTTTCCCTTTATGGCGCATGTGTACACTGTCACATGCTCGGTTGGACCAGTTGTCCCGTTGTATTTGGGAATTTCCGGCATGCGAAATTTCTTTGGTATGGGTTTTGGAGCGGCGCTCGACGGGAAAGGTTTCTGCACAAATTTCTAGGAATCTAAGCCTTTTACTATCGGGAAAGGTTTCTGCACAAATCCAGCACTAACGCACCGGATTCCACCAGAACTCCGAAGTTAAGCGTGCTTAGGCAAGAGTAGTACTAGGATGGGTGACCCCCTGGGAAGTCCTCGTGTTGCATCCCTCTTTTTGTCGTTGGCCTCGATCTTCTTTTCACCAGACTAAACTCGTCTCGTTAGTTCCTCGAGCATCTTCATGATCCCGGAGTTCGCCCTTGATCCGCCTTCGCTCGGTTCTTCTGCGATTGGTTCATTTTCAGGGATGGTTCCCCTAGAAGGGCCGACCTCAACCTTATTCGAAATTTGGCTCCGATTTTGCAGTTGAGCAATGGCCGCTTGCTGGGCTTGCAACATGTTGAATATCATTCTGAGGTTAATCCCTTCCCCTTCGTCGTTTTGGGGTCCTCGAGTTGTTAATCGGTGTTCTCTACGAACACTGTGTGATGGGTCAGTAGTTCAATCCACATCGACCGCCATTTGTGAATTAGTGTCGACTGGAACGTCATCACCAGACGCTACGTTGTTGTTTTCACCCTGGTGGTCAAACTCATCATTGACGTACAGAGGCACGGAAGGTGAATGTGACATGGTTGTATTGTAAGCTGAAATAAAAAATACTCCACAGAACAAGCGTAAAATAATTTGTGTGACAGAAATTGTATCAAACGCTCACTATTGTCCTTAGCCCCACGGTGGGTGTCAAACTACCAATCTAGAATAGCTTCACCTTCGTAGAATTCTCTAAGATTGACAAATATGAAGCAAATAGATAAAGAAAATGATTAGAGCAGGCTCTGTTTTCGTATATTGATTGTTGTTTTTCTGATGCCTTTTACAATTATGCTACCCCTTTATATAGGGAGGGGAATGAGTCTTATACAAGGTAAAAAAACCTATCTACAAAGTAAAATATCTCTTGAATTACAGACTTCAACGTCTTTACTGATTTTCCCCGTGATTCCCACCGAGATATTTACGTATCATGGGATTTCTGGTCCTTCTGTTACGCAAATCTGATAATTTTACCCTAGGGCATTTTACCCTAATCGACTTTAACGATCTCGTCTCGGACATCTTGGCTTCGAGTTCCGTTCCGATGGCATTTGGTCTCGAATTTCATTCCTTAATGTATCGATCCCGGCCTATCGAGCAGTAATTCTGATCGACACTGGCCATAAGCATTCGAACCCGATATTCCCTATGCAAGCGATCGAATTCGACCCCATACATCTGTTACGCCCGAACTACAGTTTATTAGGATTTTATCCTGAATTTCTATTTTAGTAGGACTCTTGTTCTTGAAAGAAGGGAAAAAGACTTCTAAAAAAGAATAAATCTCCTTAATATACTCCTCTACATTTGCACAAGAATCTTCCTTCCCATAAGGAATCTCTCTCTATTATAGATATAATGAAAAAGCTTATGTGGCACCTCTCTTTGGCCTTCATTCACATTTATCTTTTTTCTGTTTAATTTTTTTTTTCACCTCATTTTAATATAATTATCTAATTACTACACAATGAATTACACCCTTCTTGATAGCTCCAATAATGAAATAAGGAGAGGGAATGAGATCTTTTCTTAACGTTTTTCCCACTTTATTCTTATCATTCACTTCATTTTATTTTAGTAATAGGCCAAAAAGTCTTCCTAATTGTGTTAATCGGGAAAAAATTGACAATGAAAACTTTTTCTGGTATGGTACGAGTTTTTTTTTCCTAAAAAGGTCAATGTTCTTAGGTTTTATTTCATTTCATTTGCTACGTTTTTTTTGATCTCTCACTTTTTCGCATATATATTAAAGTAACGCACAAAGGCAACATATAGAAGAGGTGGAAGAATACATAGAGTCAGTCACAATCGTTCAGCGCTTAACATTGCCTATATCGATGGAAGAAAGATATATAGCGTGCATCTCCTTACCAAAAATTAAAAAAAAACATGTCTTCCATAAGTATTCATCAAAATCTGATTAGATGGCATCTTATTAATTTCTTGATTACTTTGTACATTATTTTAAAGAATTTTACTTCCTTCTTGCAAAATATAATCATTGATTGGTTCTTATTCTCTAAAAATCCAGGAGCTTATGTAACGACCCGACCAGTCGTTTTGAGCTCTAGCATGTCATTCGGCGGTTTGAGACCTTGAGTAGCCTCATTATATGTATTATGACTTGCACATATAGTGGGTTTTGATGCTCGGGAAGTTCGGAGTTGATTTGGATTATGTCCCTAGTAGGGTTGTGTCATTTCTAAAGGATCAGCGGATGGTTGAGAAGGGGTGTGATGCATATCTAGCCTTTGCGAGATATGTCAGTGTTGATACTCCTATCGTTGAGTCAGTCCCAATAGTAAGAGACTTCCTAGATCTATTTCCAGCGGATCTTCCGGTCATGCTGCCTGATAAGAATATCTATTTTGGAATTGACTTGTTGCCAGACAGTTAACCCATTTCTATTCCACCATACAGTATGGCCCTGGCGGAGCTAAAGGAGTTAACGGAGTAGTTGCAAGAGTTGCTTGATAAGGTTTTCATTCAGCCTAGTGTGTCACTGTGGGGCGCTCCAGTCTTGTTTGTGAAGATAAATGATGGTTCTATGAGCATGTATATTGATTATCGGCAGTAAGGTTACTGTGAAGAACAGATATCCATTGCCGCACATTGACGACTTATTTGATCAGCTACATGGTACCAGAGTGTTCTCAAGTATTGATTTGCGATAAGGGTATCATCAGCTGAAGATTCGAGATCCGAATATTCCGAAGTTTGCCTTTAGGAATCGGTATGGTCACTACGAGTTCCTTGTGATGTCATTTAAGCTGACCAACGCACCAGCAGTATTCATGCACCTGATGAACAGTGTATTCCAGCCATCATGATTCATTCATCATTGTGTTTATTGACAACATCTTGGTGTACTCCCGCAGCCGAGATGATCATGAGCATCATTTAAGGATTGTGCTCTAGACCTTGAGAGAAAAGAAGTTTTATGCAAAATTCTCAAAGTGTGAATTCTGGCTTGATTCGGTGGTGTTTCTATGTCATATTGTGTTGAGCGAGGGGATCAAGGTAGATCTGAAAAAGATTGAAGCAGTTCAGAATTAGCCCAGACCGTCTTCAGCTATTGAGATTCAAAAATTCCTTGGTTTGGTCAGATATTATTGCCGCTTCGTAGAGGGTTTCTCATCCATTGCCACACATTTCACCAGATTGACCTAGAAGGGTGCTCCTTTCAGATGGTCCGAGGAGTGTGAGGCAAGCTTTCAAAAGCTCAAGTCTGCTTTGACTACAATCCTAGTGTTGGTTTTTCCTACGGGTTTGGGGTCTCACACTGTGTATTGTGATGCGTCACGTATTAGCCTTAGCGCGGTGTTGATGATGGTAGTGTGATTGCCTACGCGTCTCGGCATTTGAAGGACTATGAGAAGAATTATCCGGTCCACGACTTAGAATTGGCAGGTATTGTTCATGGATTTTAAATATTTGGCGGCACTAATTGTACAGTGTCCCTTTTGAGGTCTATACCGACCACCGGAGTCTATAGCATCTTTTCAAATAGAAAGATCTTAATTTGCAGTAGCGAAGATGGTTAGCATATCTACCGGTAGTAGAGAGGCCACCAGCCATGTATGTTCAGGCCTTGGCCAACTAGTTTGTTAGATTGGATGTTTCGGAGCCCAGTTGAGTTCTTGCTTGCGTGGTTTCTCGGTCTTTTTTATAATATCACATTAGAGAGCGTCATTATGAAGACCCCATTTTCTTGCCCTTAAGGACATGGTACAGCATGGCGTTGCCAAGGAGAATTCAATTGGAGATGACGGGGTGTTGCGGATGCAAGGCCGATTATGTATGCGAAATATAGATGGGCTACATGAGTTGATCCTTCAGGAGGCCCATAGCTCGCTACTCCATTCATCCGAGTGTCGCTAAGATGTATCAGAATTTTGAGGCAACACTATGTTACACCCCATATTTTCGTACTTGAGAGTACATCATAAGTCAATTGATGTAAGATCAAAAATAAGATCGCCTTTGAAAGTACATAAAGTAAGTTAATCATGTTACCTTGAAGGTTACAAATCTTTAAGATCATGGATAACAAGTACCAAGAGGGTTGAAAGGCTTAGAAGCAAAACAAATTGAAGAAAATACGTTTCGTCGAATGTCGACAAGTTGGGAATGTTATAACATGTACTTTTTGGATGATACTAGGGTTCTTAACCTAATAAGTAGGCTATGTTATGAGTTATTTTAGGCTTATGATAGTCGTGTGTTACGTTTTGAAGTCAAGCGAGTTGTGGAACAAAAGTTGGCAAAAGCCATCACAAGTTATATTCATAAATGTGCTGAATATTAGGTCAACTGTAGCGGAGCTTTTCTCCCAATATACATTGAATTACGTGATGATCCACACATAAAATTGAATATCTACAAGTCTATTTCTAACTCATTAAACCGTTCATCGATACAACATCAGAGTAGAGAAATATTTGTAGTTTCATGAGACCACGCAGACTGCATAGGTGACAAGTAGGTGTGTCACTGAAGCTTTTTGAACAATAAATTTCGTGTGTTATATGAGATCTTTTTGGGACATATTATATACCAAATTTAAGGTCTTGGAAATTAGTTTTCAGCACTCTTAGCCATTCATTCAAACGACATTCGGATAAGAAGATATAAGTGTCGGAAGAAGGGCCAATGCTAGGGTCCCAAGCTAGCACCTCTTTGACTTTTTAAAAGTTGATATATAGGTTTTAAATCGTCTTTCTATTCATTTTTCATATAAAACAACCAGAGAACCCCCATAAACTTACCCTTTAAGCTCTCTACAAGGGTTTCACAGAAGATTAACATCCCAGGTACGAAATTAAGAAGCGATAACATTAGAATGATCCCTTTGACGTAAGTATCGCTATATCGCCTCTCTTTTTCTTTGTAGCTTGAGTTTTGGAAGGTAATTCACAGTTAAGAAGACGCCTATTATCTGTATTTAAGCTTTTAAATATCAAGGAAGGTTGATAAATTCGTTTCCTAATAGTTAGAACTCCCGGGACGGTGATCGGAAGCCTTGAGTTCGATTTATTTCACTTTTAGTGGACTGTTTTGTAGTCCACTCGTGTTGGACAATTGTGATGCTGATTTATGGAGTTTGGAAGGATAGAGGACGTGGAGAAACGCCACATGTGGTAGGGTAGTGCGCTGGTCACTCGTCGTTGCAATTTCAGGCTAATTGATAACTTTTTCATTAGGTGTGTTATGGTATACTTGTGGTTTTTGTTGTATTAAAGGTCCCGAATTGTAGTTATGTTATTTTTGAATTGTTGATTGTATTTATATGGTTGTTTTTTTGGTATATGGATTGGAGGAGGCCCTTGTTACAGGGGAGATGCTTCCCAAATTTACATAAACGAGCTACTAGCTCAAGTTGCAGACTTAGCCTTTACTCAGCACTGATTTGAATCTCATTATGCTATGGTAGATTGAGTTGAGTTGTTCGAAAAATTGCTTGGAATGTATTAAGGACTCAATGGGGTTATGATATGTTAAGGCTATCCTTTCTTTCCTTTTGGTATGATCCATATGATACAAACGAAACGAGCGACCGCAGAACTTTCACAAATCACTCTACTCTTAGAAGTACTAGGGGTGCCTATGTTCTTGATTCCCCATGTGTCCTATTATTATATCGTATGTTCATGGGTCTCAGAAAATACGTAAGTTGATAAAGTTTATCTAAAGGCATATTAATCTTATGACATCCCGAGAGATCTTATTGACTTACTTAGTTATGCATTGCATTCGTTTATACATGTACATTGACCCATGACCAGATGGCGTTATATACGCGTATATTATATGTATATAGGGAAAGGTTATGGCGTTATATACGCACCACCACCTAATCAGTTGGTATACGTTGATGATTTCGCCCATAGAGGCCGAGATGATATGATGGGATGCCCTCAGAGACTTGATAACTTTATGTACGCATATATACCTATGCAAGATATGACATTTATACACATATGCATGACATTATAAATGTTTCATGATTCATAGAGCTATTCAGACTTACAAGTTAATTTCCTTACTCCATGTTTCTTTTATGTCTTTTATATACTGCTTTCATGCATTACATACTCAATACTTTATTTGTACTAACGTCCCTTTTGCCTGGGACGCTGCGTTTCATGCCCCCAAGTCCCGATAGACAGGTTGATAGATGGATTGTTAGCGTTAGCTAGCATTTCTGAAGGATAGTGCAAACATGGTAATAGTTCTCCTTGTGAAACACCTAGATGGTGCACTCTAGAATAGTACAGTTAGATATGAATAATAGAATGTTCAGAAATTTTAGAAGATAGGCTGGAATCCTATAAGGGATTAATATTTACCTTAGTATGACTCCCGCTCCGAGTAAAAAGAAAAAGAAAAAAAAGAGAGAGAATGTTAGGCGTCCCGAAGAGCCAGTGAGATGAAGCAAGGGGAGCTAAAAGGGGAAGAACGTTTTATTGTTTCAGAATAAAGTAACAGATAGAAATATTAGCAAGAGAATAAGAAGAGAGTAAATGAAGCATTATGAGTAAGATATGATAAATGAGTGGTAACAGGATGACGGGGTCTATAGTCAAGTGAAGGGATAGACAAGAGGAGACATGACTTGAAATAATAAAAGTGTATAAGCCATAAATTCATGCCCTCATTTTTAGAAATAAGTTGGTGACTCAAACGTGATTATCAGAAGGAAAAGTTAGACCCCCGGAGTAAAAGAAATCAGTATGGGCCAATGAACAAGATAAACTGAACATAAATTAGGGACCGAAAGATTTGGTAATGGTCGGCATCATGAGAATTTCAGAGATCATGTTCAAGCAAGAATAGAATGGACAACAACAGAATAACCTTTAAAGGTCATTCAGGAAGACGCTTCCCTAAAGCAAGCACTGTGAGCAGAGTTAAGCTTAATGGACTAGGCTTGCCAGTTACACTAGGTGTCACCCTTGTGCATAAGGAATTCAGTTATCCCTGGTACAGAAGGGTTACCGTAAGGCGATTAAGGGTCAGTGATGATGTGAAAAGATGCAAAAGATGAAGACGTAAAACATCTATAGGTAGATCGCCGTAGCACTAAAGCTTAGTACTCCCCTTAAAGGGGGAAGATGGTGTGATGTGGTATTAAATCGAAATAAAGTGGTTCAGGTAACTATGGAATGGTAAAGGAAGAATATAGTAAAGAGGCGAAAGGGAAGAGGTTGCATTTATTCAGCTCCTATAGATACGTCGCAACTCTAGAACATAATGCAAGCACGATGCCGGGGAGAGGCAGTAATTTCCCAGCCAGGATGTTTTTGATAAATAAGTGCGAATGGACACTTGATGCATCAGAAGCCAGTGCGAGGGGTAAGTTAAGACAAAGGACATAACCTAAGAGATATTACGCATAATATAGATATGAGAATGGACCAACAAGTAGTTAGTAGTTGATTCGTGAAGAGCCTAGTTAGGGCTAGACAGGAGGATACAGACAAATCAGAAGATTGTGTAGATAAACGTAGTGAACCCCAACATAGTGAATTCAGTCTTGCAGATCTGACGTCGTAATCCTTGAGAAATATTTAGATAGGAGTTGAGATAATTAATGGTATGTATAAGTGTTACGGAAATAAAAGAGAGTGCTACTACGAATATAGTCAAAATTTTTAGTTAAGAAGCAACCCTACAAGCACAAGGGCACGGAGGCAAGTAACTAGGGATAATTATAGGAGAGCAAGAACATCAATAATTTCGTCGGATACATGATGTAATAAGCTCGTAGCTTTACAGGTAGAGGGTCTCCCCTAAGTACTACAATGAAAGACTAGTTGAGAAAATAAGGAAGAAGGCTTTAACCTAAGCACCGTGACCTAAAGAGGAAATGATCTTATAATAATAGTCTCGCTACAATATTGTATACAATCCAAGAAAGTGGCACCTATCGTAGCTAATGAATGGGAAGTAAAAATTAAAAGTGATATTTGAGATCATATGAGGTACAAGAAATTCCAGTATTCATGGGCAATAAGATAAGCCAAGTATTCATGCAAAAAGTGGCAGAACGACCAGGAAAAGTAATCGCTTGCATTTAAAGACAACTGAGAAGGCACGAAAGGAAATCTATGGTGCTAGCAAGTTAAAGGAATGTTGCGAGTAGTATAAATAGATATGTGTAGGTCGCAAGCTAAAGTATGGTTGAGTGACAAGGTTTTAGGTAGATAGGAGTACAAATAAGAAAAGGTGAGTGAGAAGGTGACGAGAATAGGTAAGGCCTCGGGATTAATCCCAACAAGATATTTGATAGTTTTCGTAAGTTATAGAAAGCTCAGTATAGCCTTAATGAACTCGGAGAAGTCTAAGACTAAGTGCATTTAGAAGAGATGGAATGATTCCTTGGTAGTAGAATAAGGGTGTAATTGTGATAGATAAGAGGATGACGCTTAGGCCTTTGATTGAGTAATGGTTTAAAGAAAAGGTATTTCATGAATTGCACGGGATTAGAATACCCCCATAAGATGAATTACATTGGGAAGCTATGGAATACAGTTATTAAAGTATAGTATTGTCCTTAGGTGGATCAAGAAAATCACTTCAAATTCTCCCCGATGCAACGTGAGCCCTAGTGATAATGTATGACGTAAGAGTTTTCAAGTTATCAGTGGTAGATTATGGATCAACTTCAAGGTGAATCAACAATGGATGGGTAAAAGTTATAAAGTATGATATGAGATTAGGCCGTCATTATTAAGATGAACAGTAAAAGGACTTAGATTATACATATAGGATAATCAGTGATAGAGTAACCTGGAGTTGGATAGCAGACCCCGGTAATAATAAACCGAAGTCAGAGGTATGGCATAGTATGACCTACCTAGTTGTAGTAAATCCATAAGCAAAAATAAGTAAGGCTATGAAACAAGCTATAGCAATAGTCTTAAGTTCGACAAAGTACCGAGCGAAGAACTTCAATACACCTATAGATTCCCAGAGGGATAACTTGTCATTGTTCTTTATATGTTCACAAAGTGAGGCCAAGAGATTGGCTAAAAGTTGAAGGAAAAAGGAGAGAAGAGTCCCACATAAAAGGACAAAGTCATACAGGCTGCATCACATAATGTAGCAACAGAGACGAGACTGGAAGGATTTCGACCACAAGTCATGGTGTGAGAAAGAGGACTAAAGGGGGGAATGCCCTATCCTTTGAATTCATTCATAGAATATTCACCTAGATAGAAAGGACAACATTAAAGTATTCATAAAAGCTATAGGTTATGAAACGGATAGGCGTATCAGTCAACATTCGAGGACGAATGTTCAAAAGGGGGGAATGATGTTACACCCTGTATTTTCGTATGTGAGAGTACCTCATAAGTCAATTGATGTAAGCTCAAAAATGAGATCGTCTTTGAAATAAATAAAGTAAGTTAATCATGTTACCTTGGAGGTTACAAATCTTTAAGATCATGGATAACAAGTACCAAGAGGGTTGAAAGGCTTACAAGCTAAACACATTGAAGAAAAAAAGTTTCGTCGAATGTCGACAAGTTGGGAATGTTATAACATGTACTTTTGGGATGATACTAGAGTTCTTAATGTGATAAGGAGGTTATGTTATGAGTTATTTTAGGCTTATGATAGTGGAACAAAAGTTGGCAAAAGTCATCACAAGTTACATTCATAAATGTGCTGAGAATTAGGTCAAACGTAGCAGAGCCTTTCTCCCAATATTCTTTGAATTACGGGATGATCCATATCTCAATTTGAATAGTTTTCTAAATCATTAAACCGTTCATCAATACGTAATAGGATTAGAGAGATATTTGCAGTTTCGTGAGACTGTGCAGATTGCATAGGTGATAAGTAGGTGTGACACTGAAGCTTTTTGAGCAATACATTTCGTGTGTTATATGAGGTCTTTTTGGGACATATTATATACCAAATTGAAGGTCTTGGAATTTAGTTTCCAAATCTTTTAACCGTTCGTTCATATGACATTCGGATAAATATATATAAGCGTCGGAAGAAGGGCCAATGCTAGGGTGCCAAGCTAGCACCTCTTTGACTTTTCAAAAGTTGATATATATAGGTTTTAAATCGTCTTTCTCTTCATTATTCGTAGAAAACGACAAGAGAACCCTCATTAACATATCCTTTAAGCTCCCAAGGGTTTGAAAGAAGATTAACATCCCAGGTACGAAATCAAGAAGCGATAACATTTGAACGATCCCTATGACATAAGTATCGCTATATCGCCTCTCTTTTTCTTTGTAGTTTGAGATTTGGAAGGAACTTCATAGTTAAGTAAACACATATGTATTTAAGCTTTTAAATATCAAAGAAAGTTTATAATTCATTTCCTAATAGTTAACTTTAGTGGATTTATTTCGTTTCCTAATAATCAAGAACTCATAGGACGGTGATAGGAAGCAGTAAGTTCGATTTATTTCACTTTTGGTGGACTGTTTTGTAGTCCACTCGTGTTGGCCTATTGTGCTGCTGATTTATGGAGTTTGGAAGGATAGAGGACGTGGTGAAACGCCACATGTGGTAGGGTAGTGGGCTGGTCGCTCATCGTTGCAATTTCAGGCTAATTAATAACTTGTTGATTGGGTGTGTTATGGTATACTTGTGGTTTTTGTTGTATTAAAGGTCCCGAATTGTAGTTAGGTTATTTTTGAATTCCTGATTGTATTTCTCTGGTTGTTTTTATTGGTATATGGTATTGGAAGAGGCCCTTGTTACAGGGGAGATGCTTCCCAAATTTACATACACGAACTACTAGCTCAAGTTGCGGACCTGATTTTGAATCTCCTTATGCTATGGTTGATTGAGTTGAGTTGTTTCAAGAATTTCTTGGAAGGTATTAAGGACAACGGTATTAAGGTAATGTTAAGGCTATCCTTTCTTTCCTTTTGGCATGATCCATATGATACAAACGAAACGAGCGAACGCGAAACTTTAACAAATGACTCTACTCTTAGAAGTACTAGGGGTGCCTATGTTCTTGATTCCCCATGTGTCCTAATATTATATTGTCTGTTCACGGGTCTCCGAAAATACGTAAGTTGATAAAGTTCATCCGAAGGCATACTAATCTTATGACATTCCGAGAGATCTTATTGAATTACTTAATTATGCATTGCATTCGTTTATACATGTACATTGACCCATGACCAGATGATGTTATATTATATCTATATGGGATATGGGGAAAGGTTAATGCGTTATATACGCACCACTACTTGATCAGCTGGTATACATTGATGATTTCGCCAACAGAGGTCGAGATGATATGGGATGCCCTTAAAGGCTTGATGACTTTATGTACGGATATACCTATGCAATATATGACATTTATATGCATATGCATTACATTATAAATGTTCCATGATTCACAGAGTTATTTAAACTTACAAGTTGAGTTCCTTACTCCATGTTTCTTTTATATCTTTTATATACTGCTTTCATGCCTTACATACTTGGTACTTTATTTGTACTAACGTCCTTTTTGCCTGGGGATGCTATGTTTCATGCCCGCAAGTCCTGATAGATAGGTTGACAGTCCTCGTAGTAGGCTATCAGCTCAACGGAAGGTGTTGGTGCACTCCACTTGCTTCGGAGTTGCCTATTTGGTCAGTATGATTTGGATATGTATTGGTTGGTATAGCGGGAGCCTGTCCCAAACTTAATGATATTTATGTACTCTTAGAGGCTTGTAGACAGCTATCATGTATATGGATACTTGTATGGCCTGGTCGGCCTATGTTTTGAGTGTAGAAATTATCATGTCGGCCTTGATTGCCCGTATGTCATATGTATAAGTTTCTATTTCATGTTGAAGCACCCTACGTCTAGTATTCCCTTTTGTTTTCTTCTGGTTATCTCATGACGGTCCTTCTGGCCCATTTGCCCATAATGGAGTGATAAGAAATATACGTTACGTTGCTCGGTTGAGTAAGTCACTGGGTGCCCGTTGCGGCCCTCTGATTTGGGTTGTGGCAGAGGAGAATGAAGAAAGACATAGTGGAGTATGTAGCTCGGTCCAAAAAATTGTCAACAGGTGAAGTATGAGCATTAGAGGCCGGGCAGTTTGCTTCAGAGACTGGAGATTCTGGAGTAAAAGCGGGAGTATGTCACCATGGATTTCGTTATTGGGCTCCCACGAACTCAGAAGAAATTTGACACGGTATGGGTGATTGTGGACAGGTTGACCAAGTCCGCTCATTTCATTTCGGTAGTGATTACCTATTATTCAGAGTAGTTGGCTCAAATCTATACCCGTAAGGTTGTCTGACTTCATGGCGTTCCAGTATCCATAATCTCTAATCGGGGTACGCAGTTCACATCACATTTTGGAGAGATGTGTAGCATGAGCTAGGCACACGAATTGTGTTGAGTACAACATTTCACCCTAGACGGACGGATAGTCTGAGTGCACCATTTAGATATTGGAGGATATGCTTCATGCCTGTGTTATGGATTTTGGGCATTCTTAGGATCAGTTCTTGCCGCTTCCAGAGTTTGCCTACAATAACAGCTACCAATCGAGTATTCAGATGGCTCCTTATGAGGACCTATATGGGAGACGATGTCGTTATCTAGTTGGTTGGTTTGAGCTGAGAGAGGCTAGGTTGTCGGGCACATATTTTCTTCGAGATGCCTTGGAGAAGGTCAAGTTAATTCAGGATCGGCTTCATACAGACCAGTCTAGACAGAAGAGTTATGCCGATCGTAGAGTTCGTGATGTTGCATTCATGGTTGGAGAGTGAGTAGTGCTCCGAGTTTCACCTATGAAGGGTGTGATGAGGTTTTGAAAGAAGGGTAAGTTGAGCCTTAGGTATATTGGACCTTTTGAGATCCTTGAGAGGATCGGTGAGGTAGCCTACAAGCTTGCATTGCCACCTAGTTTATTAGCGGTTCATTGGTGTTCCATATTTATATGCTCCGGAAGTATCATCTTGATCTGTCTCATGTTTTAGAGTTTTGCTCAGTCCAAATGGACAAGGATGTGGCTTAAATTGAGGAGCCGGTGGCTATCTTGGACAGACAGGTCCGGAAGTTGAGAACAAAGAATATTGGTTTAGTGAAGGTTCAATGGAGGGGTCATCCAGTCGAGGAGGCGACCTGGGAGACTGAGCATGACATGTAGAGTCATTATCCTCATCTATTCATCACTTCAGGTATGTCCTTATGCACGTTTGATGACAAACATTTATTTTAAGAGAGGGAGAATATGACGACCTGATTGGTCTTTTTGTGTAATTGCGCCCCGTTTCCCCTTTTGATGCTTCACACATGTGTGTTTAGAGTTTTATGACATAAGGGGTTGATTTGTTTCATTTTGGGAATACTTCGGGTTGATTTGGACCCGTTGATTCTTGACATACAAGCTTAAGTTAGAAATATTTGACCAAACTTTGACTTTTGTGAAAACGACCCTAGAACGATGTTTTGATGGCTCCGTTAGCTTCGTATCATGATTTTTGACTTGGGCGTATGCCCAGAATTTGAATTCGAAAGTTCATTGGTTGATTTGTGTTGTTTTGCCGAAGTTATGAAAATTTGAAGTTAAAATGTTTGACCGTATGTTGACTATTAGCTATCGAGCTCGGAATTATATTTTGGAACTTGGAGTAGGTCCTTTATGCTATTTAGAACTTGTCTACAAAATTTGGTATCATTTTGAGTTGATTTGATTGGATTTGACTTTTAGTTGTATGTCTAGAGATTCTTGAACTTTAACTTTAAACTTATGCGTTTTAGTATTAGATTCGTAGTTTTAGATGTTATTTTTGTGTTTTGATCGCGCGAGCGAGTTTGTATGATATTTTTGGACTAATGTGGATGATTGGTTTGGACCCCCGGGGGCTCGGATGAGTTTCAGGCATGTTCCGAAAGGTTTTGAGCTGAGATGAAGAATTTGGTGTCCTGATGCTTAAGGTATCGCATTTGCGAACACTAGTTTCACAATTGCGAGCTTACTAGGGGGCCTCAAGTATCCCAATTGCGATACCTAGCTTGCAATTGCGAAGTGGTCTAGGATCTTTGGTAGCTCGCATATGCGACTAAACTGTCGCTTTTGCAAAGGGGACATGGTTCACATTTGCAAACACATTTATCGCAATTGTGGTGTCCTAGTAGGATGGTCAATGGACGCATTTGTGAACCCATGTCGCAATTGCGATATCAACAGTTGATCAGAAGGGATGGAAGTTAGGATTTCATCTTATAATCTCTCATTTTAGAACTCTAGATTCGGTAGGAGGTGATTTGGAGACGGGATTTTCATTTACATACTTTGGGTAAGTGATTCTAATCTATTTCCAACTATATTCCATCAATATATCTTAGATTTTAACATCAAAATCATGTGAATCAAAGTGAAAATTTGTGAAAACTATGTGATGTTCTTGAAAAATAAGAATTTGAGTTTTGAGAGTCAGTTTGGACTCGGATTTTGAAACTAATCACGTATATGAACTCGTGGGGTCATGGGTAGTCAAAATCTACCATTGGACCCTAGCTTTAATAGGGCAGTCCCCGGGTTGACCTTTTGGGAAAAGTGTAAAGATCATAGCTTTATCTATTGTAATTATTTTTCCTTGCATTGTTTGATGATATTAAGTCAACTTTGGTTAGATTTGAGCTGTGTGGAGGCGAAATTTAGGGGAAGAGCTATTTCTTAGGGTTGAGTTGGCCTAGTTGAGGTAAGTATCTTACCTAAATTTGTGTGGGGGAACTACCCCTTAGGATTTGGTATTGATTGTGTCATTTGTGCTATGTGAAAGCCGTGTAAGCAAGGTGACGAGTGGGTACACAGGTTAAATGTGATATTTGACTGGTTTAGGCTACATAGACTTTTTCCATGCTTTAATTTAATTATCACATCGTATTTTAAATTCTCATAGTCAGTCTACTCTTACTTGCATGGTCTACCCTTAAATTCCTTAAATGACTTTGTTAATACTTGTTCTACCTCTTACTTGTTGTTTTTC
This sequence comes from Nicotiana obtusifolia, assembly GCA_002018475.1. Classification (NCBI taxonomy): domain Eukaryota; kingdom Viridiplantae; phylum Streptophyta; class Magnoliopsida; order Solanales; family Solanaceae; genus Nicotiana; species Nicotiana obtusifolia. The sequence continues at coordinate 51,626 of MCJB01049864.1, forward strand.
TTTTATATGCTTTGTTGAAGTTGTTGCCTCTTTCATTGTTACATGTTATCTCGCCCATTGTTGATTTATCATTATTCAAAGTCATTGTTACATGTTGTCTTGTCCATTGTTGATTTATCATTATTGAAGTCATTGTTACATGGTATCTCTTTCATTATTGATTATCCTTATCTAAAGTTACCATTACATGTTATCTCTTCCATTATGAGTTATTATTAGTTAATATCGTGGTTATACGTTATCTTCCTCATTGTTGAGTTATTGGTATTGAAGTTATGAAAACCGTTATCACATTGAGGCGAAGTGTTAATTGTTGATATATCTTTCTTGTTGAGAAATTTACATTCATTGTTATTTTTGATATTCTTGTGCACATTGTGGTTGAGCCATGGGCTATTGTTTTGGAAACACTGATATTGTTGATTATTGGTAAGTTGTGACATATAGGCACTTGTGGTGCGAGTTTAATTGTGATGTTATATTGATGCTCATGCCGCGATACAAGAGTAGGGATTAATGTGCATGTGACGATATAAGGTTGGACTTATGTGTGTGTGGCTTGTAACGGAATTACTTGAAGCCACACGGTATCATAAGGTGGGCTAATGTGCGTGTAGCTTTTTCGGAAAAAATATTTTCAAAACTGTTTAAATGTAAGGCTCACGCAGCGGTACAAGGAAAGATGGTGATTGAATTTGAGAAATGTGAATACGAGGCGGTTCCTCGGCTGTGATTCTTGTTGCAAACGAGGGGGTACCTTGGTTGTATTCTTGTTGCGAACGAGGTGGTACCTCGATTGTGATTCCTGTTGTTTATCTTATGTTGTAAAGAGTTATTGGTGAAACACTTCTTGTTGCTTTTATTCTTCCTAATATTATCAGTTTCTATCCATATTTGGCTATGGTGGTTCCCTTAATTTTTTCCTCTACATTATCTCTATGCTTCAAATTCCAGCATTTGTCTATGTTATTAACTTTGTAACGACCCGGTCGGTCATTTTGAGTGTTTTATTCCCAATCCCCTAATTATTGCCTTCTCTATGTTATACTGTGGCTACATGACTTGATGGGAGGTTTGGTTTTTGTTTTTAGAGTGAAATGGGGCACATTGTCCCTAAATTGGAAGCGTAAGTGGAAAAGGTTGACCGGATGTTGACTTTAAGTAGATGACTCCGGAATGGAGTTTTTTGATGGTTCTGTTAGCTCCGTTGGGTGATTTTGGACTTTAGGAGCACGTCCGAATTTTTCATTGGAGGTCCGTAGTTGAACTAGACTAATGGCGAAAGCTGAAAAAATTAGAAGTTTGACCGAGAGTGGACTTTGTGGATACCATGCTTGGATTGGGGTTCCGGGAGTTGGAGTAGATTTATGGTGTCATTTGTGACTGGTGCGAAAAATTTGAGGTCAATCGAACGTGATTTGATAAGTTTCAGCATCGAATGTGGAAATTAGAAGTTCAAAGTTTATTAGGCTTGAATCAACGCGCGATTTATGGTTTTAGCATTATTTGAGGTGATTTGAAGGCTCGACTAAGTTCGTATCGTGTTTTTGGACTTGTTGATATATTTGGTTGAGGTCCCGGGGGCCTCGTCTGAAGTTTGGACGATTATCGGATCAAGGTTGGGACTGAAGTGCACTAGTACCGGTGCAACCTCACATGCGTAATTTTGATCGCAGGTGCGAGCTCGCAGGAACGAGCACTAGAGCGCAGAAGTGACCTAGGATGGGGGTGTGCAGTGGTCACAAGTGCGAGGAAATTTCTGCACCTGCATGGTCGCACATGCAGCGTGATGGCCGCAAAAGCGGAGTTGGCCAGTGGGGGAGTTTGCGCAGGTGTGATGGAAATTCTGCACCTGCGATTGTGCAGATGCGAAGGTAGGTCCGCAGAAGCGAAGGGAGCCTGGAGGCATGTCATCAGAAGCAGAGGATTTTCCGCAAAAGTGGAACCGTAGGTGAGGTTAAGTTTCCGTAGGAGATAAAAGGCTGGACAGAACCTTAAATTCGAGGGTTCAGTGATTTTCTTCATTTTTGAACATTCCAAGCTCGGATTAAGGCATTAATTTGAGGGTTTTTCATAGGGATTGTTGGGGTAAGAGTTCCTAACTCCTTTTTGACTAATGTCCACTAATCTATCTTCGATTTCTTCATTTAATTAAGGATTTGGGTTCAAAAATTTGGGGATAACGGTGTAGAGTTCTTAGACCGAATTCTTGAGTTTTGAAAGGCAAAATGGGATCGAATTTGAATAATTTTTGTATGGTTGGACTCGATATCGAATGTGTGTTCGAATGTTATTATTTTAGTCAGGTTCCGGGACTGGGCCCATGTCGACTTTTGGGGCAATTTTTCCAATTCTTGCTAAAATCATAATTTCATTATTTAGATTAGTTTCCTGTTATATTTATAGTATGTAATTATTTTTGGCTAGATTTGAGCCTTTCGGAGTCGGAAAGTTGAGGAAAAGGCCTTCTTATTGATTGATTGTGCAAGGTTTGTGGTAAGTGACTTATCTAACCTTGTGTGGGGAAAAGTCCCCTTAGGATTTGGTACTGTTATTGTAATTTGCAATATGTGAAGGCCGTGTACGCGAGGTGACGAGTTCATATAAGGGCTAAATGTTAAAAATTCAGTTTTGCTAAGTAGTTTCCTTTTATTTCCTTAATTGAGTTACTTTAGCATGTGTAGTCATCATGTTTAGCCTAATATCGCATGGTTACGTGTCTTATCTCTTATTCCAACTTGTACGACATGCTTGTTCAATTACATGCTTCCTTGACTCCATATTAATTATTTGACTGTGGAATTCTTTACTTGAAATTGCTGTCCTTGAAATCATTGTTTCAATTGTTATGTTTTGGTTTTCGTAATTTTGGTTGAGGTGATTGTTTGGTTGTTGCACGAGGTTTCTGCCGTGCAGATGTTATTGTGGAACGAGGTTTCTGCTGTGTGGTTATTATTATGGCACGAGGTTTCTTCCATGCGGTTATTATTGTGGCACGAGGTTTCTGCCGTGCGGTTGTTATTGTGGCACAATGTTTCTGTCGTGCGGTTGTTATTGTTGCACGAGGTTTCTGCCGTGCCGTTGTCATTATTGATACACATAGGTGGTATAAGGAGAGATGGTGATATATTTACTTTTAGGACTATGAGGCGGTGCCGGGAGTGCCCCTATTGATTACTTCTATTTGTTGTATTATTTATTGTTGTTGTTCCTTAACTTCTAAGATTCTTGCTTCCTTACGTGTTGTATTTGTCTCCTTTGATTCCGTGTTGTTACCTTCCGTAAATTCTTATTGTTACACTTCCCTGTCATTTTATTATATCATTATATCTTCTGCCTGGTTTTTTATTATTCTCAGTAGGGCCCTAACCTGACCTCGTCACTACTCTACCGAGGTTTGATTTGGTACTTACTGGGTACCATTGTAGTGTACTCATATACGCTTTTGTACATGTTTTTGTGCAGATTGAGGTACATCCCATCAACCTCAATATTAGAGTGTTGTGCTACTGCTTAGAAACTTCAAGGTACACCTGCCCGCGTCCGCAGGCCTCAGTGTCCCCTTCTATCTTGTCTTTTCCTTGTTTCTTTATGTTTTAATGGAGAGTGAGGTTTAGGATATTTGCAATATTGTATCTAGAGCTTGGCCTATATCTACCGGGTTTTGGGAGCTGTTTATAATTTGAGTTGCAATTTTTACTTTTTACAGTTGCTGGCGTTTTGAGGGTTTAAATTATTATTTCAATTATTTATGCTTGTTAGGCTTACGTAGTCTTAGAGACTAGGTGCCGTCAAGACATCCTACGGAGGAAAATTAGAGTCTTGACAAGTTGGTATCAGAGCTCTAGGTTCATAGGTGTTATGAGTTGGGAGGCTATGGAATCTTTTGGAAAATTTTCACTTCTTTGATTCCTTATCGTGTGAAATCTTTGATTTCGGATTCTAAATTTCTGTCTTATTATTCTCTCACAGATGGTGAGGACAGGCTGAGCTAGATCGGATTACCAGACACCTGCACCCCCTGCTAGAGCCACGAGAGGCCGGGGCCGGGGCTAGGGCCGGGGTAGAGGCTGGGGACGTCCACGTGGTGCAACCAGAGCACCCGCACGAGCTGCTATAGAGGAGCCACGAGTAGCTCCAGTTGGAGGATAGCCGCCTGAGACGCTTGTTACTGCACTAGCTCTCCAGGAGACTCTCGCCCAGTTTCTGAGCATGTTCGGCACTTTGGCTCAGGCAGGGTTGATGCCACTTACTCCTGCAACATCTCGGGCCGAGGGAGGAGCATAAACTCCCACCGCCCATACCCTAGAGTAGCGGCTCCAGGTTGACCAGGTCCCAGAGGTCATACCAGTGCACTTGGTCGCTCCAATTCAGCCCGAGGTTAGGGAAGAAGTTTCTAAGGAGGAGCAGCTCAGGCTCGAGAGGTACAAAAGTACCACCCTCCTGCTTTCAGAGGATGCCCAGGGTTTTCTTGAGGAGTGCCACCGTATCCTCCGTACTTTGGGTATTGCGTAGTCTAGTGGGGGTCGCCTTCACTACATTCTAGCTTAGGGGAGCAGCTTATTAGTGGTCTGGCCGAGGCAGCTTCACTCACTTGGACTTAGTTCTCACATATGTTCTTGAGGGAGTATGTTCCTTAGAGTCTCAGAGATGCATGGCGCGTCGAGTTTGAGCAGTCACGCTAGGGTTCTATGACCGTGTCGGATGCGGTCCTGTTCAATGATTTGGCTAGAGATGCACCTGAATTGTTTGCTACTATTTGAGAGCGGGTCTGTCGTTTTATCGAGGGGCTCAACCCAAGTATCAGATTTAGCATGGCCCGAGATTGGAGATGCACATTGCATACCGGCAGGTAGTGGGAATTGCTAGAAGATTGGAGGGCATGTTGACTCGTGAGAGAGAGGAGAGATAGACCAAGAGGTTTTGAGAGTCCGTCACTTATAGTGGTGCTCGTGCCCCAGTTGCAGGTCGTCAGAGTAGGGGCTATGTGAGTCACCCTGTTCATTCAACACTTCCAGCTGCCAGCGGTATTCCGGCCATTCCTAGGCCCTAGGCTCCCTATTATGCACCTCCATTGTCTAGTGCACATGTTATGCGAGGTGCTTTCAGCGGTCAGTCCAGCCTATCAGGCCCGATCCAGCCACAATAGCCACGTCTTCCGAGAGCTTGTTTTGAGTGTGGTGACACTCGTCATATGATGAGGGATTGCCCCAGACTCAGGAGGGGTGCACCTCCAAAGACCACTAAGGCATCGCGTGCTCCACCGAGTCCTCAGGCTATGGTTACATCAACAGCTACTACTCCACCTGCACAACCAGCTCGAGGTGGAGGTCGAGCAGGTAGAGGTCGCCCTAGAGGGGGAGGCCAGGCCAGATATTATGCCCATCCTGCTAGGACGGAGGCAGTTGCATCCGAATCTATCATGACAGGTATTGTTCCGGTTTGTTATATAGATGCATCAGTCTTATTTGATCCAAGCTACGCTTATTCATACGTGTCGTCTTATTTTGCTGTGTATTTGGGCGTATCCCGTGGTTCATTGAGTTCTCCTGTCTATGTGTCTACACCTATGGGAGATTCTATTGTTGTTAACCGTGTGTATCGGTCGTGTTTAGTTGTTCTTGATGGTTTTGAGATCAGAGCTGATTTATTGTTGCTCAGTATGGTAGACTTTGATATTATTTTGGGCATGGAATGGTTGTCGCCCTATCATGCTATGCCAGGATTACAATAGATACAGTGGAGAGGTGCTTTAGATTATGTTCCTAGCAGAGTTATCTCATTTCTAAAGACTCAGCATATGGTTGAGAAGGGGTGTAATTCTTATTTAGCTTTCGTGAGGGATATCAATGTTGATACTCCTACCGTGGAGTCAGTTCCGGTAGTGAGGGATTATATAGATGTATTCCTGGAGGATCTTCCGGGCATGCCGCCCGACAGAGATATCGACTTTGGTATTGATTTGTTACCGGGCACTCAGTCCATTTCTATTCCACTCTATCATATGACCCCAGTAGAGTTGAAAGAGTTAAAGGAACAGTTGCAAGAGTTGCTCGATAAGGGTTTCATTTGGCCTAGTGTGTCGCCTTACGGTGCTCCTGTCTAATTTGTAAAGAAGAAAGGAGGTTCTATGCGAATGCGTATTGATTATCGCTAGTTGAACAAGGTTACAGTGAAGAACAAGTATCCATTGCCATATATTGATGACTATTTGATCAGCTTCAGGGTGCCAGAGTATTCTCTAAGATCGAATTGCGTTCAGGATATCATTTGTTGAAGATTCAGGAGCCAGATATCTCGAATACTGCCTTCAAGACTCGATATGGTCAATAAGAGTCCCTTGTGATGTCTTTTTAGGCTGACCAATGCCCCAGCGACATTCATGCACTTGATGAATAGTATATTTCAGCCCTATTTTGACTTATTCGTCATTGTGTTTATTGACGATATTATGGTGTGTACTCTTAGAGCCGGGAGGATCATGAGTAGCACTTGAGGACTCTGATTCATACCTTGAGAGAAAAGAAGTTATATGCAAAATTTTCGAAGTGTGAATTTTGGCTATATTCAGTGGCATTTTGTGTCATGTAGTTTCAAGTGAAGGGATCAAGGTAGATTGGAAGAAGATTGAAGCAGTGCAGAGTTGGCCCAGACCGTCCTCCGCTATGAAGATCAGGAGTTTTCTTGGCTTGGTGCGGTATTACCATCAAATGTAGAGGGGTTTCTCGTCTATTGCAGCACCTATGACCAGGCTGACCCAGAAGGGTGCTCCGTTCAGGTGGACCGAGGAGTGTGATGAGAGCTTTCAAAAGCTCAAGACTGCTTTGACTATAGCTCCAGTGTTGGGATTATCTACTAGTTTGGGCTCCTATACGGTGTATTGTGATGTGTTGCGCATTGGTCTCGGTGCGGTGTTAATGCAAGACAGTAGGGTGATTACCTATGAGTCTAGACAGCTGAAGGTGCATGAGAAGAAAAATCCTGTCCACGACCTCGAGTTAGCAGCTATTTTTCATCCTTGAAGATCTGCAACACTATTTTTATGGTGTCCATTGTGATGTCTACACCAATCACCGGAGTCTACAGCATCTGTTCAAATAGAAGGATCTTAACTTGCGGCAACGGAGGTGGTTGGAGTTTCTTCATGACTATGATATCACCATTTTATATCATCCCCCGAAGGCCAATATGGTGGCTAATGCCTTGAGTTGTATGGCAGAGAGTTTGGGCAACTTAGTATATTTACCGGTAGCAGAGAGGCCACTAGCCTTGGATGTTCAGGCCTTGGACACCAGTTTGCTAGATTGGATGTTTCCGAGCCGAGCCGAGTTTTGGCTTGTGTGTTTTCTCAGTCTTCTCTTTATGATCATACTAGAGAGCGTACGTATGATGAACCCCATCTGCTTGTCCTTAAGGACACATTTCGGCATGATGATGCCAAGGAGTTCACTATTGGAGGTAACGGTGTGTTACGGATGCAGGGCAGGCTATGTTTTCCCAATGTAGATGGTTTGCGTGAGTTGATTCTCCAGAAGGCTCATAGTACGCGGTACTCCATTCATCCAGGTGCCGCGTAGATGTATCCGGACCTGAGGCAGCATTATTGGTGGAGGAGAATGAAGAAGGACATAGTGGAGTATCAGCAGGTGAAGTATGAGAATCAACGGCTAGGTGGATTAAATCAGAAGCTAGATATTCCAGAGTGGAAATGGGAGAGGATCATTATGGATTTTGTTGTTGGGCTCCCACGGACTCAGAGGAAGTTCGATGCAGTTTGGGTGATTGTGGATAGATTGACCAAGTCAGCTCATTCTCATTCCAGTGGTGATTACTTACTCTTCGGAGCAGCTGCCTCAGGTTTATATTCGCGTTATTGTCAGGCTTCTTGGCGTGCCGGTATCTATCATCTCTGACTGGGGTATGCATTTTACATCGCGGTTCTGGAGAGACGTACAACATGAGTTGGGTACTCGAGTGGAGTTGAGTACGAAATTTCACCCTCAGACGGATGGAGGGCAAGCTGAGCCCTTGGTATATCAGAACTTTTGAGATTCTTGAGAGGGTTGGAGAGGCGGCCTACAGACTTGCATTACCACCCAGTCTAGCTGCAGTTCATCCAGTGTTCCATATTTCCATGCTCCAGAAGTATCGTGGCGATCCGTCTCATGTGTTAGACTTCAGCTCAGTTTAGTTGGACAAGGATCTATCTTAAGTTGAGGAGCCAGTAGCCGTTTTGGATAGGCAGGTCCGAGAGTTGAGGTAGAAGGACATCGCTTTAGTTAAGGTCCAGTGGTGGGGTCAGCTAGTCGAGGAGGTGACTTGGGAGACCGAGCATGATATGCGCAACCGTTATCCTCATTTTTTCACCACTTTAGGTATGTCTCTATTCTCGTTCGAGGACGAACGTTTGTTTTAAGAGGGGGATGATGTAACGACCCATCCGGTCTTTTTGAGTGTATTAGCCTCGATCCCCTAATTATTTCCTTCTCTGTGTTATACTGTGGCTACGTGACTTGCCGGGAGGTTTGTTTTTTGGTTTCGGAGTGAAATGGGACACATAGTCCCTAAATTAGAAGCTTAACTTGAAAAAGTTGACCGGATGTTGACTTATGTGTAGACGACTCCGGAATGGAGTTTTGATGGTTCTGTTAGCTCCGTTTGGTGATTTGGACATAGGAGCACGTCCGGATTTTGGGTTGGAGGTCCATAGTTGAATTAGGCTTGAAATGACGAAAGTTGAAAATTTAGAAGTTGACAGAGAGATGGAGTCGGAGTAGGTCCATGGTGTTATTTGTGACTGGTGTGCAAAATGTGAGGTCAATCGGACGTGATTTGATAAGTTTCGACATCGAATATGGAAATTAAACGTTCAAAGTTTATTAGGCTTGAATCGACGCGCGATTCATGGTTTTAGTGTTAATTGAGGTAATTTGGAGGCTTGACTAAGTCCGTATCGTGTTTTGGGACTTATTTTTATATTTGGTTGGGGTCCCGGGGGCCTCGTATGAAGTTCGGACGATTATCGGATCAAGGTTGGGAGTTGAGAATTACTTAAGTGCACCAATTCTGGTGCAATCGCACCTGCATAAATTTAATCTCAGGCGCGAGCTCGCAGAAGCGAGCACTGTAGCGCAGAAGCAATATAGGACGGGGGTGTGCAGTGGTCGCAGGTGCGAGGAAATTTCCGCACCTTCGTGGTTGCAGATGCAGCGTGATGGGCGCAGAAGCAGAGTTGGACAGTGGGGGAGTTTGCGCAGGTGTGATGGAAATTCCCCATCTGCAATTGCGTAGATGTAGAGGTAGGATCGCAGAAGCGAAGGGAGACTTGAGGCATGTCTGCAGAAGCAGAGGAGTTTTCACAAAAGCGGAACTGCAGCTGCAGTTATGTTTCTGCAAGAGCGAAAAGGCTCGAAAGAACCTTAAATTCGAGGGTTTGGTGATTTTCTTCATTTTTTAACATTCCAAGCTCGTATTAAAGCGATAATTTGAGGGATTTTCAAAGGGATTGTTGGGGTAAGAGTTCCTATCTCGTTTTTGATTAATTTTCACTAATCTATTTTCGATTTCTTTATTTAATTAAGGATTTGGGTTGAAAATTTGGGAAAAAAGGTGTAGAGTTCTTAGACCGAAATCTTGATTTTTGAAAGACGAAATGGGATTGGATTGGAATATTTTTTGTTTGGTTGGACTCAATATCGAATGGGTGTTCGAATTTTATAATTTTTGTCAGGTTCCGAGACGTGGGCCCGGGTCGACTTTTGGGGAGATTTTTTCAATTCTTGCTAATATCATAATTTCATTATTTAGATTAGTGTCCATAGTTATATTTATAGTATGTAATTGTTTTTGGCTAGATTGGAGCCGTTCGGAGTCGGAAAGTCGAGGGAAAGGCCTTTTTATTGATTGAGTGAGCGAGGTTTGAGGCGAGTGACTTGTCTAACCTTGTGTGGGGGAAATTCCCCTTAGGATTTGGTACTGTTATTGTAATTTTGTAACATGTGAAGGCCGTGTACGCAAGGTGACGAGTGCATACACGGGCTAAATGTTAAAAATCCAGTTTTGCTAAGTAGTTTCCTTTTATTTCCTTAGTTGAGTTACTCTAGCATGTATAATCATCATATTTAGCCTAATTTCGCATGTTTACGTGTCTTATCTCTTATTTGCAACTTGTAAAACATGCTTGTTGAATTACCCGCTTCTTTGAATCCGTATTAATTATTTTACTGTGTGATTCTTTTCTTGAAATTGTTATCCTTGAAATATCATTGTTTCAATTGTTATGTTTTGGTTTTCGTGATTTTGGTTGAGGTGATTGTTTGGTTGTTGCACGAGGTTTTATTGTGGCACGAGGTTTCTGCCGTGCAGTTATTATTGTGGCACGAGGTTTCTGCCGTGCGGTTACTATTGTGGCACGAGGTTTCTACTATGCGGTTGTTAGTGTTGCATGAGGTTTCTGCCGTGCCGTTGTGATTATTGATAATGCATGGGTGGTATAAGGAGAGATTGTGAGATATTTACTTTTGGGACTACGAGGCGGTACCTCGAGAGTGCCCCCGTTGATTTCCTCTATTTGCTGTATTGTTTGTTGTTGTTGTTCCTTAACTTGTAAGATTCTTGCTTCCTTTCGTGTTGTATTTGTCTCCTTTGATTCTGTGTTGTTACCTTCCATAAATTCTTATTGTTATACTTCCTTGTCATTTTATTATATCATTAGATCTTCTGCGTTGTTTCTTATTATTCCCTGTAGGGCCCTGACGTGACATCGTCACTACTCTATCGAGGTTAGGCTTGGCACTTACTGGGTACCGTTGTGGTGTACTCGTACCACGCTTCTGCACATGTTTTTGTGCAGATCCAGGTACATCCTATCAGCCTCGATATTAGAGTGTTGTGCTGCTGCTTGGAGACTTCAAGGTACACCTGCCCGCGTCCGCAGGCCTCGTAGTCCCCTTGTATTTCGTCTTTTCTTTGTTTCTTTATGTTTTGATAGAGAGTGGGGTTTAGGATATGTGAAACATTGTATCTAGAGCTTGTGACTTATATCTACCGGATTTTGGGAGTTGTATATACTTTGAGTTGCAGGTTTTACTTTATACAGTTGCTGGCGTTTTGAGCATTTAGATTATTATTTCAATTATTTCGCATGCTTGTTGAGCTTATCAAGTCTTAGAGACTCAGTTCCGTCACGACATCCTATGAAGAAAAATTAGGGTCGTGACAAAATTCTTTTGTATCAGTTATTTCTCCGCCTTCCATTACCTCTCGTTATTATGTTTTTCATTTTGTTTATTATGTCCTAGTAGGTGTCTTGACCTGGCCTCGTCACTACTCTACCGAGGTTAGGCTTGATACTACTGGGTACCGTTGTGGTGTACTCATTCTACACTTATGCACATTGTTTGTGTAGATCTAGTAATGTCTGCTCGTGTTGGACGTTAGTGATTGGTTGTAGCTGATATCTGTCACGACCCAAACCAGAGGGCCATGATTGGCACCAGGGCCTTACTTTCCGAGTACCAACGTACATTTTATCTAACCTTTCTTATTACCTATAAGGGCCGACGAAATCAGTATAAATGGCAGACAATAATCCTAATCAACCAAAATTCCAGATAATAACATAAACATATATAACATGGCCGACAAGGCTGTCATGAAAACCTATACAACAAAAATAAATTTGCCGACAAGGCAATCCCAACTATACATGAGTCGACACCTATCTATGAGCCTCTACAGGAACATAAGTGATGCAACATGGCCGGAACAGGGCCCTGACATACCCATAATGCCTATAACAAAAATGCATACCAAGACCACAGCAAGTCCGGAGAAGGGATCTCACCAATAACCGCTAAACTGGGCATCCTACTGTGGTGGGGGAGCTTCGCCTACCTATCTATCAGGACCTGCAGCACGATATGCAGCGTCCACAAATAAAAGGACGTCAGTACGAATAAGGTACTGAGTATGTAAGACAGGAAAGCATAATGTAAGAACAGTAATGTGCATAGGGATAGAAAATACACACCTTGTAACATCTGAGTGCCACTGAGGGCGACTAATCATGAAATGCTTGATGTGCATATACATATATATCCTTTTAAAATCATCATATACATACGCCTCTGTGGGCCTCATCATCATCATATCATACCCCGGCCATCATAAGGCTCGGTAACATCATACCCAACTGATTCAGTTGCACAGTAGGTGCCATACCCGGCCGACTATAGCGCGGACTCGGTAGAGTAAAATAGATGCCGACTATAGCGCGGCTCAGTAGAGCAAAACAGATACATATATATAGTTGCACAATAGGTGCCATACCCGGTCGACTATAGCACGGCTCGGTAGAGTAAAATAGATAATGCATGCTGGACTCATTGGAATCACACTTTGAACCCTTCGGAGTGGCGTAAGGTCAAAGAAGTAACATCAACATCAATCCTCCCATAAGAGGGGAAACAATATAAGTACTACTACCTTCTAAGAGTAGAGTATCTTTGGAGGCTCGTTTATTGCATTATGTACAATCAGAGTCGTGAAAAAAAAAAAGGAAAGGGACAGTCTCACATACCTTGTATATACTGCCCAATCTCAAGCTATGAAAATGCCACATCTCCTTAGTCTACAATAAGAGAAATGACACTATCGTTATCATTTAAGCGTCGTGACTATTATGTATCAACCGTAACCTATGTTACGATGAAACGGACATAACCTCCCCTATATATATGACTTCACACAAGTTAACAAAATCACCAAACAGCCCAAACAACATCAATAACAACCATATTGATCCTCCCAAAACAGTCCACCAACCAACAACATTACTAGCAAGCCTTTCGACAAATATCTCACAAGTTCTAGCTTCAACGACTTAGCTGTAACTTGGATAATCTTAAATAAATGTAGTAAGAGGTTCCTTACCTTTAAATAGAAAGAACAACTCCAATTCGACCTTAATTGACCACGAGATATCCCTCCAATTCTGCCACAAGAACAAAGAAGCGAAACTAGCAATCAATTAGGGTTTTTCGGCACTAGAATCACTTTAGAAGGTTTGAAATCACCTACGTTGATATTAAAACTTGAGGGAGTATTTTAAAGAGCATAAAAAACATAAAACAACCTCCCACACGAGCTGGAACAACACAAAAATCACCAACAACAAGAGGAAATAGGAACTTACTAGCGCCACGGGATTACCGACATTTGATTTGTGTTGTTTGCCCTTTGTTTTAGTCTTGGATCATGAGAGAACCTTGAGAGGGTGTTCTTAGGGTTCTAAGTTCTGAATATACTGAAAACTAATGACTTAAAACGGGGTTGAGGCGTGTTATATATATCCATATGTCTTAAACCGCCTATGTCGGCCCCATAGAGAGGTGCTTGGCGCAGTCTCGCGAAAATGCGAGTATCTCTCAACTCGGAGATCATATCGGCAAACGGTTTAATGCTTTGAAAACTAGACTCATAGATCTTATATTTGGTGGGTAGATCACCCCGTAATTCAAAGTAAATTGGGAGAAAATCTTAGTGACATTTGACCACAAGTAAGAGTAAAATTATGAACGTAAGTTGCGATAGCTTTTGTCGACTTTTATTTCATAACTCGTTTGACTTCAAGAATTATGAAATGGGTATTATATGATTCAAGTACCTTAAAACATAACATCTTGGTAATATTAATCACCTCTAGATTTGCCCGAAAATACGAGTTACAACATTTAAGATTCATTTAACTTCTAATACTTGTTAACTACCCTTATACACCCTTGTATCATTTAAGACCAATAGGACTAATTATTATTATCTCAAAGGTAATCTCTTCTCGGACCTATGTAGACTATCTTACGGCGTAATCTAACGTTTACAAATATGGTTTGTAACAATATCCCAGAGACTTCAAGGTATACCTGTTCGACGTTCCAGGCCTTGGAGTTTCCTTCCTTTATCTTCCTTTTCTGTTGTATTTCTCATTCAGGCAGTGTTGTATTAGACATTTTAGTTTATTCTGCAGAGCTTATGACTTAGTTCTACCGGTTTTGGAAAGCGTGTTGTTGAGATCCTATTTCGGAAGGTTATATGAGTTTATCAGCCTTGCTTTAGTTTTTAGTTAATTATTTCTGTCATGTTATTATTATTAACGTTAGGCTTACCTAGTCTTAGAGACTAGGTGCCATCACGTCATCATAAGGAGGAAAATTAAGGTCGTGACACCCTCGCGAAATCGTGTGTCCTCACAACAAGACAAAAGAGTAAGTTGAATTCACATATTCGAATCAAAAGCTCAAATATATTTTAAGGACTCATATATATCAATGAAATTCCTCACACTCACAAAGAAGTCACATGCATACACAAAGTACCATAGGCTTGCCCATTTTGTAAATCTCCACTAATGTAAGCTCGCTCGATCTATTATTAAGTAGAACTTTTTCCTGGTTGTAACATGGGCTAAGGGAAGGGCAAGATATATTTTAGAATAGTTACTAACCCTCATAAACACTTTAACACATCACATATTTCTTTATGCGCAAATTCTTAATCCTCAACTTCAATTTCACAAACAATATCATCCCAAGAGCTTTCCTTTTTTTTTCGTTAAGCACTACTTTACTTCACAACTACTAACAAGGACAATATATCAATTTATTCATCTACATTCTTTTTTCTTTTTTTTTCCTTTACTATGTATTTATTTTTCTTTTGTAATTTTCCTCTTCTTTACAATTTTCGCTAATAGTGTAGTCTTTTACAAAACACGTGCGCCATTTATTAAGAACAAAGAGATATAGGCTTGCAATGTGGTTGGGAAATAAAACTCTATAGGATCAAAAGGTTTGACAAGGGATAATTTTTTATTTTAAGCATTAAGCTCCAAAGGATCAAAGAAACCCTAAAATTATTTTTCAAACCGAGCAAAGCCAAGGATTTCGTTTCAGCTCACATGCCGGGCAAGTTCTAGACTCCAATGCAATGACACGGACTACACAAATTCTCACCACACATGGCACATGACTCATTAAGAGTGGTTGCATTCCGACTCTCAAATAATTGCAAGTATTCACAAGCCACAAACTTATTAAGCATTAAGCACAAAGTGAATACAAGCCAAGAAAACTAGACATAGGTGTCAATAGACATGCTATCTTATTCAAGAAGGCATTGTAAACAACTTCAAACCATAGGGAAGGTAATACACATGGTAATGCCTAAATATGCTATAATCAAACAAGTCAAAAGGGCACCTAGAGTTCTCATTTTCCTTCTTTTATTCCCTAAATCCTAATCTAGTCTAAAAATAAAAAAATTACAACCCGGTTCAAATAACATTCCATGGAAAAGAACCGAGGCAAAAAGATAATCCACGGGATATTATTACAACCTAAAAAAAATGGAAAGACATGTGTTTTTTGGATTTTTATGTTTCTCAATTTTTTTTGCGTTTTCTATTAGACTTTAAGCCGTCAAGAAAACTTTCTAGGAGATCCATCGTTGGAAAAAGTTCAACATTTTCTATTTTTATAAAAAATAGTTATTCAATTAAACTAGCACAACTAAAATAGCATAGAAAGTCACCCAGATAATCTCCTCACCCCATACTTAAGATTGTGCATTGTCCCCAGTGCACACCACAACTAATAAGATGGTAAAAGTAACTCCTTGGTAGGCCAAAGTTGAAGCACTAGTAGCTCATGGGGTACTTAGACTTCTCCCGGGTATTTTTCTTTGTGCGGGCATCCAACACTTAGTTCTAACAATCTGGCTTGCTATTGTATCCTTCCAATAGCTTTTCTTTCCATGCTCCTACAAAATAAAAAAAATCACACTACAAAAATAACACAATTAAAAGGTAAAAAATAAAAAATAAAAACAGTATAGTTGGGTTTCCTCCCAACAAGCACCTTAGTTAACGTCATTGCACGACATGATCTACTTCTTGCCTCCACCTCGAGCTTATGAATTGAATCCCCAATTTGGCTTCAAGTTTTTGGTTATGCTCCAGGGGTGGTGGAACAAAACTAATTGGCCCTAGGAAACAATGTAATCGTTGGCGCTTCATGACCTTTACATGATGTGTGTAATCCTGACTTTCTGGCAAGCAAAATTCCATAATGTAGGCGCCTTGTTCCTCATTCCATGACTCCTCAATTGGTTCGGATGGCTCTATTTTCATATTATCATCCAAACACAATGTGAAAAAATTCTTAGAGTGAGGACAAATTCGCTCAAACTGAAACTTTGCAGGCTCATTCACATCCTCTTCATGACACAAACTAGAGTCAACTAAAGTTGCATCTTTAATATTTTAGGTTGATTCCAGTACCACTACTCTACATGGGCATCCCCAAATTCTAGTTGGATAGAATGTTGGTGTTCTAGTCTGACCTACTCCACTAGCACCTCAATTTCTGTATATACTATCCACAATATTGGCTTGTTGAGCATTAAAATCTTCAATCAGTTGACTCACTTGTGCCTTCAAGTTGTGAATAGTTTCCTCTTGCCTTTCTATTTGCAGCTTTCTTTTATTATTTTGTTCCACTAGTCACTTTAACGTATCCTTGATCTCTTTCATGTCAGCTTCCCTTGTTTTTTTGTTCCTATTAACTTCACAAGAAAAAGCATAACCATCATAATAAGAGGTTGGGAGAGGATAAGAAATATAAGCACAACCATATAGATTACCATTTTGACCACCACACATATTACATATATAACACATAAAATTGAGTTGGTGCTCGTAACTAGCTCTAGGAAACACTTTGATAATTTTGCCTCGGGTAGTTTTATTTACAATATGCATAAGGACGATCAAAAGTAGAATTACCAAAATTAAAACTCCCATAATTCCATAATTCCATGATTTCATGTTTCTCAAATTAACAAATAGAATAAAATAAAATAAAATAAAAATAAAACAAAACAAAATAAAAGTTCAAACTTGAAACCTAGAAATATATACATCTACATCACACTGTTAGTTCCCGAAAACAGCGCCAAAATTTGATCACGCCCACTATGCCTTATAAAAAGGACTAAGCAGTAGCTGCAAATATAGTCCGGTCTAAGAATTCGGAGTCGAATCTCACAGAGAATTAAGATTTTGCTACAACTGTTTACTATCACTAAGAAGACCAATTTGAATAAATTCTGTAACTATAAATATTGAGATTTTATTTCTAATTAATAAACTAACTATATTAAGTAGTAAATTATCCACTAAAGATACTAAGGATTGGAGACAGGATTAAGGAGGTCTAGAGTTATGATTTCTCCAATTGTTGGAATCCTACCCGCTATGTCTTCTATAATTTCGCCATATTGTTCTCTACCGATCGGGAGTACTTCGGGTGTCGCAATTCTCTTTCGAGAAACTACCACAATTTACTAGACATATTCTCTCGAACTATGTTAGCTGGCAGTAATTAACCACTCACTACGATCGCACCAAGGTTTTGTTATTTCTAATCCCGCCTTTAAACGCTTTGTATTGATTTCTCACATACGTTAGGAGAGATGTTGTTCAACAACTACCTAAATACGTACCCTATCTCAAGCAATAGACACTAAATAGACACAGTCAATTGATGGCCATTCAATCAGCAACAATAATCATGTGGTTGAAAAAGTAGGGAAATCCAACGGTTCAGTTATATAAAAACATAACAAGAGTTTATCTTACAAAAGGTTTCATCAAAATCTTAGATAACAAATTAACTATTCATAATCGTGTGCAAAACACAATAATAGAATTCGTAACAAATAGTTGAATTAATAAGAAGAAAGTGAAAAACTCGTAGAAGAATTCTCCGCCTTGCTCCTAGCGTGTTCTTGCCTCCTTAGGTTTAATCCCCTCTCAAAAACGTCCAACCTCCTTCTTAGACATATTTATGGAGTATTTATAGGTTAGGGTTAAGGTCTCCACGTCCAAATCCGGGTAAGAGTAGTTTAATTCGCGAACTTTTGACCATCGGCGTCTGACCTCGCGAGGCCAGGATTATAGCGCGGCCAAGCAGGCTGCAGAGCTGGCTATGCATAGCTTGTAGCGTGACCAAGTTGGTGACAGAGCTAGCTACACCTAGCCTGTAGCCATGCTTGGTTACTTCGTGCTTTTGTGCTCATTTCTTATATTTTTGTTCTCTTTTGGTACAACCTCCACTCGTCTTTGTCTTCAGATGCTCCTATATATAAAACAACATAATTTAGCTCAAACGTCACACAATTAACAACTAAACTAACAACAAGTAAGGCGTGTAATATACTAAAAATATAAAATTTTGGCCAAACATCAATAATTATTCCTATTTTTAAAAATACAAAAATGTTTATTATTTTATTGCGATTAGTTAAATACTGTTGTTTTTGTGCATTTTTTTAAATTTTAAACAACTTATCGAAAATTATCCTATTTTTAAAATATTACGATATTCTATCAATTTATTGTTCTTTTTTTAAAAAACCATGAAAATATAATAATATTGTAGTATTTGATATAGTCCTCTTAACATCGGACATAGAATGCGGTCCCTTTTGTGAAGGAATTTCTTCAATCTCTAGACTTGTAGGTATTTTGTACATCTTATCAATAATCTGAGACCTCAATTCTGGATCTTTAATAACCCTGAGAAATTCTAATAAATTATCATTAGTCAGGACATGAACTTCTAACTCCTTAAGTTGAGAATAAATATTAAAAAATTCATCATCTGTGTTGTTATTACAACACATAATTTGTTAGCAAGGTCCACATTATCACCTGAGGAAATATACTCTTCCTCTTGTAGTACCCTTAAATCGCCTCCATAACTACTCTCTTGACCAGAATTATCTACAGAAGAATTTAGAAGAATCATATATAAAGAGTCCTTAATGTTATCATCTATATCAGAATTTTTATTATTTTATTGCAATTAGTAAAATACTATCGTTTTTGTGCATTTTTTTTTAAATTTTAAATAATTTATTGATAATTGTCAAAATTTTAAAATATTACGATATTCTATCAATTTATAATATTGCAGTAGTTGACATTTTCAAATAAATACTACAAGAATTCCAACTTAAATAATTATCTTCTAATTTATAGCACAATCTAGTAATACAAGAAAGCTGATAGAGTTTATTTCAACTACAAATCAAGTCCAACCTAATGTCTCTTCAACAACTGACATGACAACACACGTGATATGACAATACAAATGATGGTGACATGACTTGACATCATGATGTGATAAGTCATATCAATGTGACTTGACAGTCTTTTGTCCAACAGGTAAAATTTTTACGCAACGGTTAAAGATCATTAATCTGTCTTCTCCTGTAAGCTAAATAAATTATACAGGTACATACATAAATAGATAATAAAAGAGTACATAGTATAAAAGCATATAATGAAAATAACAGTACACTATATTCGTCCGTGGTTTTGCCAATAATTTTTAATTAATAGTATCAGCTCTGGCCGCATATTTCTATTTTATATTGCCTTTTGTTATCAACTTAATAAGGACCACATGTTTTACACAAACCCTATTATATAAATAATCTACACACAACACAACCTCCGCCCTACTTAGCATTTTTCAGATTTTAAAAGGGTCAAAACCCTAAATAATCTCTCAACCCCTATCATTCTTCTAACTCACAGCCGCTGGTCCCTCCCCCTTTATCCCCCAAGGGCTCTCTCTCTCTCCAAGAGTCTGCTTCTGCCTCTCCGGCACTCTTGGCTTGCGGGCGCGACAACCACGGCCTCTCCCTCATCTCCGTTCATCTATTAATAGCCTCGAGACTCAATGGATTTGTAACAAAAATCACTGTTTTTGCACAGAACTTGGCCGGAGTTTCCAGGTCTGGCAAGAGAAATGAGATTCCGGCAACGCTGGTCATTCTCTTCCCTTGTGCCACTGCTCCGGCTAAAGCCACGGCGGCAGCATCCATTAAAAGGAACTTCAAATCTGGGATTGTCCTCGTGTATCCGAAATTATTTTTCAGTGATGTTTTTTGTATTTTTGTAATTCCTATTTTGGCCGACTTCAGGTTTCCAATAACTATCTATCCTGGGTGGGTGGTGTTTCATTGATGTATGTTCGGCTGCTTGGGTTGTGGTTTTGACAGTTTTTGAATAACTTGACCGGTGCTTTTAAGTTGTAATGTCCTTTAGAGTATTAACATTTGATTTCATTAGATTTAGGTGTTAATGTCACGACCCAAAATCCCAACCCCTCGTCATGTGCCTAACACACTGGCTAGGCAAGCCGAAACATAAAGAACAAAGAACTAGAATAATAGAATTTATAGAAATATCATAAGTCTGAAATCTCTTAACAAAATACCGCTAATACATGATAAATCCTCCCCAGAACTGGTAAATGCATAGCCATGTGCTCTAATACAATACAAATCCGAAATAACTAAATATAATACAGTTTGAAATAAAGGCAATAGTACATAAGAAAAGAGACGTCACGACTGAGGGCAAGAATGTAGCTTTACCTTGTCTCACAAACTCAGCTCAACAAGAAAATCTGCTACTGGTAACTGGTCCCAACACCTGGATCTACACAATTAAGTGCAGAGTATAGAATGAGTGCAACCGAGCCAATGTACTCAATAAGTAACATAACTAACCTCAGCGAAGTAAAAGAAGCAAGAATTTAAATGATACTTGCTATAACCTATATAGTTTCATCAATTTAACAAGTACAAAACAGTAATGTAATCAAGTCATAAAGCACAGAAAGAACGTTCTGTGTATTTGTGTGCAATTACTCAAGTTCTCTGTTAAGTCAATGACGTACAACATATAACGATGATATGCAAATGAATCAAGTAATTAACCATGGAAATTGCAAGTAAAGATGAAATGCAAATCCAAAACAAGCACTGGCAAAAAGACATCACAAGAAACTCGTAGTGCCCATAGCGGGTCCTAAAAGGCATCTTCAGAATATTAGAATCTCGAATCTTCAACTGATGATACCCCGACCTCAAATCAATCTTCGAGAACACTCTGTCACCCTGAAGCTGGTAAGTCATCAATGTGTAGTAGAGGATACTTGTTCTTAATGATAACTTTGTTCAGTTGCCGGTAGTAATTACACATCCTCACAGTACCATCCTTCTTCTTCACAAATACAACTGGCACACCCCAAGGCAATACACTGGGCCTGATGAAGCCCTTATCAAGAAACTCTTGAAGCTGTTCCTTTAACTCTTTCACTTCCACTTGTGCAATGCGATAATGTGGGATAGAGATGGGCAGAGTGACCTACACCAGATCAATACCAAAATCAATGTCCCTTTCGTGTGGCATGCCCGACAAGTCTGCAGGAAACACATTGGGAAAGTCTCTTACTACCGGAACTGACTCAATGGTAGGAGTATCCGTACTAACATCCCTCACAAAGGCCAAATATGCTAGACATCCCTTCCCAACCTTCCATTGAGCCCTCATATAAGAAATCACTCTATTGGGAAATTAATCCAGGGAACCCACCACTCCACTCAACCCTAGCCAATTCCGGCATCGCCAAAGTCACGGTCTTAGCGTGACAATCATAAATAGCGTGACATGATGACAACCAATCCATGCCTAAAATCACGTCAAAATCAACCATGCTAAGCAGTAAAAGGTTAGATATCGTCTCTAATTTCCCAATAGTCAGCACATACGATTGATACACACGGTCCACAATAGTAGAATCACCCACAGGTGTAGATATATGAACATGAATAATGAAAGAATCACAGGGCATATCCAAATAACGAACAAAGTACGATGACACACATGAATAAGTGGAACCAGGATCAAATAATACTGAAGCATCCCCGTGGCACCTGATTGACCTATCCCTCTAAGGCGACCTCGAGCTATTTGAGCCCCACCCCGAGCTGGCTGTGCGCATGGGGTAGCTGCTGGTGCTGAAATCATAGGTTGAGAGCTCTACTATTGAACCCTACTCAATAGTTTTGTCAATCTATCTTGATATACTCAAGTCTCCACACTCGTAATGAAAGGCTACTAACCCTGAAATTCTGAAGAACTGCCTGTGGAGACTTGTACAGATGGAGCACGGTAAGAACTCTATGCCGGTAATGTAGTGAATATTGACTGAGCTAGGCGTGCACTGTACAAATTGTGGCTAATTGAAGAACCACGAGGAACATGGCGAGCTACCTGAACGGGTCTAGGAGAATGGCCTTTGTTGTAATGGGATTGGCCTCTAGATGAGGCACATTTGAGACCATCTGAACTACGAGGCCTCTTGGCCTCCTGCTCCTCATGATTCTGCCAGCGAACCAGCTTTAAGAATCTAGTAATCTCGGCTACCTGACCAAACCTAGCATCCATCGCAACCTCTCGAGCCATACTGAATCGTAACCCATAGTTGAGGCCATCAATGAACCTCCTATTCTTCCCCCTCTTAGTAGGAACCAACCATGTTGCACGACGAGCCAATTCTGTTAACCTCATCTTATACTGAGTAACTGTCATACCCTCCTAGCATAGCTACTCAAACTGCCTACGCAACTCCTCTCTGCGAGTCGGTGGGACAAACATCTCTAAGAAGAGAACTGAGAACTCATGCCATGTAAGTGGCACTACATCGGCTAGTCTGCTCAACTCAAACGTCTTCCACCGTTTGTAAGGTTCCCCTGTCAGCTGAAAAGTAGTAAAAACAACCCCACTGGTGTCAAAAGTACTCATCGTGCGAAGAATACGCTAACACCTATCTTGAAAATACTGAGCATCCTCTGACTCTACTCCACTTAACTCTAGAGGCTTGAGCCTCCCAAACCGCTCTAGCCTCTTCTACTCGTCATCACTCATAAGTGGACCAACTCCAGCCCGTGCAACAGCAACCAGCTGCACTAGCAGTACACCAGGTGTCTGGAGTCCATGAGCTAGCTGCTCTGGAGTACGAGCGACAGATGTCTGGGCACCTCCCCCGGCCTGTGAAGTGGCTGATGCAGTTAGAACTGCTACTCTTTGAGCTAGGCTCGTGCACACAGTCAAAACCTAGGCTAAGGCCTCCTAAAGGCCAGGAATCACGATGGGCATTGCAGGCGCCTGAGCTGCCCCCCCCCCCC